>PVKZ01001900.1:255966-297788 GCA_004027375.1 Macroglossus sobrinus | reverse complement strand
AGGGAAGGGAAGGGAAGGGAAGGGAAGGGAAAAGGGAAGGGTGATGTTACCAGGGCCCTATTTATTCCAGTTGCCTGGGTGGTGGGAGCATGATTCCTGTGCTGTAGCATACAGCCCCTTGGCATTCTGAATGCTGGCTTTTTCTGATAAGGAGAAAATGTTAGAGAGTTTTTTTACTTGATTCTCCTTACTTGTTAGTAGGTAACAAGGAAGCCTGAACATCTTGCCATCATGCTATTTCCCAGAAGGGGCTCCCCTGCCACCACACTGCTATCTTATATTAACCTTTCTAAATGCAAGCAAATTAAGTGCTCTATGAACACTTAATTTCAATGAACTGGAAAGATTGTTTTACTTAGAGTGCCTTTTCTGCTCCATGTTTGATTCATTAAATGTTTTTATGCGACAATCACTAAATCAAAATCCTTTCCATTTGGTGGTTCTGTCATAAGACTTTCAAAGTTATGTACACTGTATATAAGTCATGCTGCACTTACAGTTGTTTTTTTTTACCCCTTCTCCCATAATTCCAATGCACCACATTAACAAAAACATCCAAAAAAGGAGCCCAAGAAAAATATTACACATAATTTGGTCAATAAAGACCATGTTATATAGTCAAATGTATGTTAAACAAGACAAAAATAATGCTTAACACATTGAAAACTTATAAAGTGCCAGGCACATACAATTTGCATGTAGTTTATCTAATACTAATGGCAACCCTGAAACGTGGATATTGTAGAAATACTGAGAAAGACAGTTTATGTTCTTCACTCCAGAGAGGAAAAGGCCAGCTGGCTGGCTCCTAGAATAATTCACTACCTTTGGGAATTTCAGCCTGACTTAAGGGTTTATGGGCTTAAAAACTTTATTATATATAGTGAATGGGGAGCCATCTCTCATAGGTAAACCATAAGCCAAAGAAAATCATCATCAGATAAATTAAATACTCAAACTCATATATTTAACATATGTATTAGTTAGGAGCTCAATAAGAGATAGATGTCATGCTGAAATTATGACAATTAGGGTAGGGTTTTACAAAAGTGTGGGCAGGAGTAGAGAACCCACACAAAATATTACAGAACTGGAGGCTAGTAAAAATTGGTTTACTTTCACCTTTAGGCCTGAAAAGATGAGTTTTGGAGAAGGGACTTCCTTGACAGGAGCTGCAATCTTCACTTAAGGGATTTAGCCTGCCCGAAACAATCTTACAGAGAGGGAGCTGTGAGAATAAGTGCTCTTAAATCATTCTCTCTAGTCTCCAGATAAGCTCCACATTGGGGAAGCCCAATAGGAAGTCATGAGCAGGATTGAGGCAATCTATATAGGTCAACTTCCTGAAGTAAAGAGCAGAATAGAGAAAGATGGAGAATAAATGTTTAGATGCATAGAATGTTTTCTTCTTAAGCCAGACTTGCATCTGACACTACGTCATTAATTTATCATAAGTAATTACCATAGTAGGGGCTAGAAATCCTTGGAGTTCATGTGGTCAGTCCATTGTTCACTGTAGTCAAACTGTGTGAGAGACCAAATCATGATTAGAAATTGATTGGTGAATACAAACTTAGAGTAAGAGAAGCTAAATGAATGGAATATTTGATAATGTCAATGTAAAATTGCCTGATTACAAAAGGGATGACCTCACTTCTTGGGATTGGAATGCTGAAAGCTAAAAAGATCTCTGGTATCTATTGCTGCATAACAAACCATCCTAAAACAGTAAACTAAAGCAACAATTATTTTTTTCTTAATTTTGTGGTTTATCTGGGTGGTTCTACTGAACTGGCAAATTGTTTGGGGCTGGGTGGTCTGGGATGGCCTCACTCACATGTATGGGGTCTCAGATAAAATGGCTGAAATGGCCAGACAGTTAAGTACTCTCTATAGGTAGGCTCTCATCCTCTAGGAGATTAGGCCAGGCTTGTTCACATGATGGGGGAACAGTTCCCAGCAGCAAGAGAAGACAAGGCCCCACTATGTAAGTGCTGTTCAAATCTCTACTTGTGTCATATTTACATTGTCCCATTGGCCAAAGCAAGTCACATAGATGAACCCAGATTAAAATATAGAGGAACATACCACTTTTTGATGGGAGCAGGTTTCAATCTACCAAACCAGTATTTCCATGTTAAGAACAGTCTGTCTTGTTGGACAGGAAATACTCAAAGTTTGTTGGCTAACATTATGTCTCCCTTTCCCAATGTTTGGATAGTTGTGTTTGTGATGTTCTATTATGCTTCTTTGACTAACTGCAACTCCTATTCTTATTGTAGTTGCTAGTAGGTCTTTCAGCAATTCTGTCTTTTTTAGGGCTATTGGGCAATAAACCACTGTGTTGTTGTTTAAGCTTAATTCTTAGAAAAAAATATTTTCTTTGTTTGAAAATTTTTAGGAAGCTCTTAAATTTAGTCCCTAAGCATTGCCACTATATATTATTATTCCAATTTTCAGATAATAGAATCGAGAACACAGACAGTAGATGTTAGATTTGAATCCAGGTCTAACAGAATCTATGGACTGTTCTTTCCTTTATATTTAGTTACTTCTTTAAATTTATATGAAACAATTTCTAAACCACAAAGTGCTACTGAAATGTAAAGGAGAATCATAACCATCATCTTTATTATTAGAATTGTCAGCATTATTCAAAGTAGAGCTCTAGTTCAGTGAGGTAACAATACTCTAACAAGTTCTATTCTTCTCTTTTCTCTAGACCCAACAATTAGCACTTAAAATGACTTAGATAAGAATCAGTCTTTATTAGAAAGTTCTGAGTTTAACGCTTTTCCATTCTATTAAATAGCCATTTATTCTTTTAAATTATCTGCCATTCTAAAAAAAAAGCCAATTTGTTGAGTGACTGGGCTACATGGTGTATAAATTAATCATCTAAGGAGCATATCTTTGTGCTCTCATTATACTCTGCATTAGGAGCAAAGATAAAACCACAGATTGATGAACATTCAGTCCCTGCCCTCAGGTAAATTGCTGTCCAAGAGGGGTCATAGTGGTTCCTTCTATAAAATATTATTGAGTAAACATTAATAGTTTGGATCAATAAAGAATTCTGATAATAGGCTGCAATTATAGAAAGCCAAGTAAGAATAGCTTATCAAAGATAAGGGATTATTTTTATTTCAGATAACATTAAATCTAGAGCTACTCAAAAAGAGCTATGGCAGTTTTGTGTCATCAATGACACCATCTCATTGGATTTTTTTTTTGCTTCATTATATCAAGCTCACATTTACAATATGTATTATCATTTTATCAGCATCTCACAACACATGCCTTTGGAAATGCTAATCTAAATGAAACCTCTTATTTTAAAGATCTAACAGAATTATATTCAACAAATATTTATTGAGCAGACTCTATATGCCAAAAACTGGTTTGAAGCTCTGGAAAAGAACAGATAAGAAAATCAAGAACTAAGGTGGGGAAGCGAATTGAAAGTTGACACATCAGGTACATGGACTGAGGCAAGGCTAGTTTCTGAGCTCTCTGACTGCCATGTTCTCTTTCTTTGACAAACATGAAACACAGTCTTGGGCCTTCATGATGCCAGTGAGTTGGACATCTTTGATGGAGATTATTCAAGACACCAGGTTATATTCTGCCCATTTGAGGTCACTGCAGACACTGGGTGTGTAACTGCGAGAGTACTACAACACTCCTATTGGCAATAGAGAGTCTTCAGTACATGATCCAGATGTCATTGTCTCAAGTCCTGGGCAGGGCTAAACTTGCCACCAATCCTTTATAAAGTTTCTTCTTTAGATATGTATTTTGAAGTGTTTTATTATTATTTTTTTTTATCTTTCACATTGCCAGTTCTTCAGTCCTGTATCCCTGGATTATGGTCATGGAGAGAACAAATAGGAAGATGTTACCATTGTCTCCCATTCCATAGGTTCTTGCTCTATCTTCCAGAAAATTTTTTCTTTAAACCATATGCTGTTTTAATGTTCAAAATTCATACACAATACCTATACTGTCATTAATGTCCTCTGCCAAATGTGGCAGACATACCTAATAGACTATCTATGTCTCTTTCCCCTTTATTACTTAATAACAGAGCTCAGTTTTATTCAAGGCAGCAAGATGCTTAGATAAAAGATCACATTTGTAAGCCTTTCTTGAAAATGTGGGTGATCTATTCATTGTAGTAAGAGGAAAGCACTAGACAGCCCTTAGAGAAATCTGTTAAAAGAAGACTGTTTTAGCTATAAGAAGCTGGAATGTGGACTTGATGAATGATACTCTGATAGCCATCTTGTAATCATGAGGGAGATGGAATTCATACACTAGTGCGCAGAAAGACAGAAGGCATATGTTTCTGAAAACTTCATGGAGCTTCCATGACAACTTTGGAACAGCTATTTCTAGAATTATTTTTATGTGATAGATGTAAGCCTAAGACAAATATAAGTCTCTCCCAGTTAACATCAGTAATTCATTACAGAAAACTACAGGAAAATGCTAACTGGGAATCTATTTTCCATTATTTAAAAGAAATGAGTTAAATATCAACCTAAACCAGCTCATCAATTTATTAAAACATATCTAAAACACAGTCACATGCCAACATGTAAATAACAATAAATTGTGTTGAGATGCAAAATGTTCAAACTGTTACTTCCTGACATACAATCAATGTGATTATTAACAAATAGACTTCTACTTCCAACCAAAACAAAGTAATAGACACCAACTTTATCTACCTACCTAACAGAAACAACCCCAAATTGGATAAAAAAATATGAAACAGCAGTTTTTAAGACACTGGACATCATGTGACAAAACATAACGATGTCTGAGAAATTTAAAAAAATAAGATAATTCTGTTTTACTGACTTGACAGGCTGAAGTACAGAGAAGGGGAATTGAGGCAGAGCTATAGGATTCCTGAGTGGAGATGTGGATGAGGTTCTGAAAAGAAGAATATGGCTAGAGTTTACAAGACAAAATATCAGAGAGAAGATAGCTGCGTAGAGAAAGAACATTGGTGATTTTCTGGGATTACTCTTGAGTACTCAACAGTACTGATAAGTACATGCAAATATGGAAAATGCTGAGATTGAAGAAAGAACCAACCAAAGGGATTATAAGTAATAGTGCATGGTACACACATTGAGTTGAAAATAATTATGAAGCATCAGAGAATATAGAAAGGTCTTATTTCAGTACTGGGGAATAATTAATAGTAGACAAAGCTGTTTCAGTCCCACTGAATGAATTTTAAGAGCAAAATTCAAAATATCTGACATTTAATAAAAAATTACAAGACATGTAAAAAACTGGAAAACACGACCATTGATGACAAAAATAGTCTCACAATTAAAACTGACCCAAAGTGGTTAGAATAAATAAATAATGACATTGAAACAGTTATTATACTCTATTGTATATGTTCAAAAAGTTGAGATATGAAAGATATTAAAGAAGACCCAAATCAAATTTTTAGAAATGAAAACTGTAATGTCAGAGATACAAACTATACTGGATAAGGTTAATGACATATTAGTCATTGCAGAATAAACAATCAGCAAATTCAAAAACATAGCTAAAAAACTATAAAAAATAAACACAGAGAAAAATTAATTTAAAAAAATGAAAACAGTATCCATGAGTTGTAGAAGAGCAGAAAATGTGCTAATACACATGTAATTGGAGTTTCTGAAAGAGAGGTAGGGAAATAAAAAAAAAATAAAGAAATACTGATCCCTAAATTTCCAAATTTTATAAAAAATATAGACTCAGAGATTCAAGAATTTTAACATACCTTAAGAACAAAAAAATGAGAGCAACTACTTCAAAGCACATTATAAGTTTGTACAAAATCAGTGATAAAGAGAAAATCCTAAAATAGGGACAGAAAAAATATATTACATAAAGAGAAACAGAGATAAGTATTATAGCAGATTTTTGAAGAACAATCAAGTGAGAAGACAATGAAACAACATCTTTAAAAATACAGAAGAAAAAAAGTTAATCTAGAATTCTGTACCTAGTATAAATATTTTTTAAAAATAAAGATAGCAATGTTGTAAAAAATATGTAAGGGGGAAGAGGGGTCCCTGATTTAGTGACTACTTCATGAGTTATATAGATTTCTAATCACTATGCTATACAACTGAAACTAATATATTATTATATGCCACTATAATTGAAAAACTCATTGAATTGTACAATGTAAATATGAGCAATTTATTGTCTATTATACTTAAACAAAGCTCGGGATAAAAACATTAAAAACAACAAAAAGAAGACAATAAAAATTTTTGAAGATGCAAAGATTGAGAGAATTTATCACTAGTATGTAGAAACATTAAAGGAAGTCATTCCGGCAGAAGGAAAATGATACCAGAAGGCAATAGAAATCTACATAGAAGAATAAAAAGGAATAAAATGTTAACTATGTGGGCAAATTTATAAGACTTTTTTTAATTTTAAAATCGAAATTCACTGTTTAAAATACTAACAATGTAACTTGGTGTTTGTAACATATAAACACAAAAAGTAAAAGTAAAATGCATGATAATAATAATAATAATACAGAAGTTGGAAGGTAAAAAATGAAGGTATGCTATTTTAAGTTCTTATACTGTATGTGAAGTGGTACAATACCTTTCAAAGGTAAATTGTGATAAGTTAAGGGTGTATACCATAAATTCTAAAGGAATCACTAAAATAACAAAACAAAGAGTTCAACCAACTCAGGAGAGAAAATGGAATCATAAAAATTCAATTAATTTGAAAGGTGGCAGAAAAAGAGAGAAAAAAGAATACAAAACAAGTGAAACAAGTGGAAATCAAATAATGAGAAGATAAATTTAAAACTAATTATATCAATAATCATATCAAGTGTAAGTGATCATAATACCCAATTAAGAGGCAACTATGTCAGATTTTATTTTAAAAAGTAAAATTAGATTATATGCTGCCTACAAGAAAGCACTTCAAATATAAATATACAAACAGTTTTAAAGTAAAAGAATAAAAAAATATATCATGCTAACACTAACAGGAAAACAGCTTTAGTGAAAATATTAATATTAGACAAAATGAATTTCAGAACAAAAAATATTACCATGAATAAAGCATGCCATTTCACAATGATAAAGGATCAATTTATCAAATGTACACAAAAATCTAAAATATTTATGCAACTAATAAGAGGTTCAAAATGCATGAAGCAAAATTGACAGAATATCAAGAACTAGATTAAATTTAAAAATATAATCAAATATTTCAATATCCCTTTTTAAATAATTAATATAACAAATAGACAAAAAATCACTGAGGACAGAGAAAATCCTAACAATAATGTTGAACAACTTGACCTAATTGATATTTATAGAGAACATGCCACTCAGACACAATAATTTTTGTCAAAGGTACATACAACATTCACCAAGTTAACCATATGTTGGGCCATAAAGCCATTGTCTTAATAAATTTAAAGTGTTTAATCCTAAAAATTATGTTCTCTGACTACGATGAAATTAAACTAGAAATTATAATATAAATATCTCCAGAAAAATCCCCAAATATTTGTAAACTAAATAGTTCATTTAAAAAAACCACATAGGACAATAAATAAATAAGTACATAAAAAGAGGAGCTAAAAAGTATTTTAAACCAAATAAAGCTTAAAACACAATTTTGTGCAGTGCCACTAAACAATATATAGGATTTTTTTAGCACTAAACACCTATATTAGGGAAGGAGAAAGCTCTCAAATCAATGACCTCAGATTTAACCTTAAGAAACTAGATAAGAAAGATAATTATCACAAGTAAAAGTAAGAGAAGAAATAGTAAAGTTTGTTCCATAAATCAATGCACTAGAAAAAAAAAGAAACAAAAACAATAGAAAAAAATTGTAATATGAAATTGCAAGTTGGTTCTTGGAGAAAGATCAATAAAAATGATAAAATGCTTGCCAGCCTGATTAGGAGAAAGGAAGGAGACAGAGATAGAGATGCGAGAGAGAGATAGAGAGAGAGAGAGAGAGAGAGAGAGACAGACAGACAGACAGACAGACAGACAGACTGCCAATATCAGGAATGAGAGAGATGACATTACTATTCTATAGATATAAGAAAGATAATAATGTACTACTTTATGCCAATCAATGTGATAACAGATAAAATGGACAAATTCTTTGAAAAATACAAACTAACGAAATTCACTCAAGAAGAAATAGATAAACCTGATTAGTCATATGTTTATTTAAAAAATTAAGTATGTAGTTAAAAACCTTCTCACAAAGAAATCTCCAGGCTTAGATGGTTTCACTGGAGTATTCTATCAAACATGTAAGAAAAAATAACACCAATTCTTCACAAACTCTTCCATAAAATAAGTCATCATAAATAAGCACAGGAAAAGATGCTCAACTTTATTAGTTATTAGAGAGATGCAAATTAAAATCACAAAGAAGTACCACTATATACTTATTAGAATGGTTCAAATTAACAAGACAGATCATAACAAGTATCAACAAGGATTTAAAGGAACTGAAACACTTATACAATTCCAGTGAAAATGTAAAATGGTACAACCACATTGGAAAACATTTTGGCAGTTTTTTTTAAAGCTAAACTTATACCTATTATATAACTCAGACACTCAAGAGAAAAAATATTACACACACACACACACACACACACACATATGTATACACACACACATAAATACTTTTACAGGTAGTCCACAACAGTTTTTTAAAAAAGTAAGCTCAAATTGTAAAACTATAAATAACCCAGCTGTCCATCAGATGGTGAATGAATAAATAAATAAATCATGATATACTTATTCAATGGGATATTGCCCAGCATTAAAATGGAATGAACTATTGATATACATTTCAACATATATGAATCTCAAAATAACTATGCTGAATAATAGAAGCTGGATACAATATATATATATATATATATATATATATATATATATATATATATATATTACAATATATGTATTACAATGTAATATATATATATATATTACAACTCTATATAAAATTTTAGAAAATACAATTTATAGTGACAGATAATAGATTTTAGGTTTCTCAGGAAAGAGAGATTGGAGCTGGGAGGAGAAAGGGGGAGATTCTGAAAAGACACAAGGAACCTTTAAAGAGTGTTGGATATGTTTATTATTTTGATTTTAGTCATGGTCCTATGTATGTATAATATATCAAAATTATTAATAGCATTCTGCACATATAAGCAGTTTGTTGCATGCTAATTACACCTCAATAAAACAGTTTAAAAAATAATTGTTTTCTTTAGTCACCTAGCTTTTCTTAGCACCAGTAGCAATGCCAGCTTCACATTCCCTTTGTTGTCTCTTTTCAAAATGTTTTCTTTACATATTGTGACAGTCTACCTATTGTGTTCAGAATGTTACTTAAGATTTCTCCCACACAGTATTTTGTTTTAAAATGTTACAAAAGTGTTTAAATGTTAAAAAATGTTTTAAATATATATTTTTTTTGCTATAAAAATATAAGGTGAAAAATGGTCCACTGCAAGGTGTCTACATTTATAATTTGGGTTCAACAGAAAGTAGAGCCTGAGACTCTTGAAGCTGATATGCTTACATTTTAACAGGGATACTATTCTGGGAGTAGGAGAGGAACAAAAAGAGTGAAGAAGCTAAAGGAGAACAAATATAAAATTGTACTGTTGAACTTGCTGTTGCTAAGTAAACAGAATCCTAGATTTGTGGCACTTGGACCCCCCAAAAACTATCTCTATAAAATACACTCAAGGACTCCCATGGGGACAGAGTGTGAGTAGAGGAAAAGATATATTCACTTGTTCCTATCCCATTGGCCAAAGGTTTTCTCTACAGAATATTAACTTGCCTATACTACTAGTTTATGCAGGCCAGAGTGAGGGTGTAGGAAAGCGTACCAAGGAGAAAGGTTTAGGTGCAGGCAGGAGGTGAGGCACTCTCTGGTTGGTACTATAGAAAGAAAGAGTCCTCATGAAACTACCTATCACAAGAGCTAAAACTAAAATAAAACAGATGAAGCCAAAATGGTACATCAAGAATGTCTGACACATCTATGTTCTATGGTTATTAGGAACTATTAAATATTTTTGTTCTATGCCCTATGTGCTACATGTAACCTACAGGTAATCCTATTTTACATACTTAAAATACCACTTTGTTTCACCTGAGTACACTCTTTAAATCAGTCTCATGGCACTTATCCCTGATGTAGACTATATTTACCTTGAGTGCTTTTATAGACCACTGATGTCTAGACTTCTGCTCCCATCAGTTAAAACAGAACACCCCGGGATGAGCCTGGGTATCAGTATTTTTTGAAGGTTCTAGGTGATTCTAATATATAATGAGAGAACCACTGAGTCACTTCAGTCTCCTAGTTGTCCCCCGTATGTCCCATGCTTGCTTCCAACTCCAAATAGTATCTGTGCCTTCACTGGTAATGGAATGCTTTCTTTGTATCTAAATACTC
The DNA here is from genome assembly GCA_004027375.1 of Macroglossus sobrinus. Classification (NCBI taxonomy): domain Eukaryota; kingdom Metazoa; phylum Chordata; class Mammalia; order Chiroptera; family Pteropodidae; genus Macroglossus; species Macroglossus sobrinus. The sequence goes on along the minus strand of PVKZ01001900.1, from coordinate 287,279 downwards.
TCCATTATTCAAAGTATATTTTTAGTTCTACCTCACCGGCATCTTTACCTAAGCATTTTGTTTTCATGATTTTTCCCTTCTTTGACTCCATCATCTATATGAACAAAGCATTTTCCATAACTCTCTTAGTAATCCATAGTAATATCCTTTTAAATTTTTTTCCACACTTGTTTTCCTCTTTCTTCTCACCCTTGATTTCTAGGTTTTAATTTACACATGTTCATATCATGAAGGGATTTTTTTTTCCCCTTGAAAACTCTGTTCTGTTTATTTTGAAAAAGGTTAATGTGGCAAACAGATTTTAAGGTGATTTCAATATTTTTCTCCACCTTAGGTTCAAATCCTCTTTCTTGGAATGTGTGGGAAACCTAGATTATTTGCTTCTGACCGATAAAATATGGCAAAAGTGATGGATGTCATCTTCATTATTATATTACATTATATGACTCCATCTTACTTCTCTCTCTCTCTCTCTCTCTCTCTCTCTCTCTCTCTCTCTCTCTCTCTCTCTCTCCCTGGCTAGCTTTGAAGAAGCAAACTTCTGTGAATTCTAGAGCAACAAGAAAATAAATTCTTCAATCAACCCGAAGGAGCTTGGAAGTAAATCATTTCTTACTCAAGCTTCTGAGTCCTCACTGATACTTTAATTCTAGCCTTGTGAGACTCTAAACAGAAGACCAAGTTAAGAAATACTCTAACTTCCGACCTACAAAAACTTAAGTAACAAATGTGTGCTGTTTTATGATGCTAATTTATGGTAATTTGTTATTGCAGTGATAGAAGACATTTTGGTACCAGAAGTGGAATGCTGCTATAACAAATACCTACAAATGTAGGAGTGGCTTTGGAACTGAGCGATAGGTGGACTCTGTAAGAATTTGAAGGAACATTATAGAAAAAGCCTATATTGCCTTGAGTAGACTATTAGTAGAAATCTGGATTTAAAGGATGCTCCTGATGAGGGCTCAGAAGTGAGGAATATGTTATTAGAAAGTGGAGGAAAGAGAATTCTTGCTATGTAGGGACAGAGGACTTAGAAAAATTATCTCTTGCTGTTATGTGAAAAACAAAACTTTTAAGTGATAAACTTGGTTATCTAGCTAAGGAGATTTGTAAAAATAGTATTGAAGGTATTGCCTGGTTTCTTCTTGTTGTTTATAGTAAAAATGTGAGAGAAGAGAAACTGAAGGGAAAAAAACAATAGGAATAAGAACTTGATTATTTTGAAAACCTACAGTCTTTTCAAGTGGAATAAGATGCTAAAATTAAGATAGCTTTGTCTAGAGAAAAAATTGAAGGTTGTAACTCAACAACCTTTTGCTAAAATGTCAGAAAGTTAAAAAAAGTCAAAGTATTCAGTCACACAAAAGCCATTTCAAGAGAATAAGTGTGTGTCTCACAGATCCTCTCAATCAAACCATAGATCTAGAAAGCTTCTAAACCCTTCTCACCAAGAGGCTCAGATAGAGAGAGATTATTTATTTTGAATAGCAAATCTGTAGGTATGGCTTTTGTCTAAATGGAATAAACCCCATATAAATCCATGGGACAACCACAAATTTTCTGAGAAAATTATTTCATAAGAAATACTGTCAGCTTGAACTGAAGGGGATAAAGAGAGTACACAATGAAAGAAGGCTGTTAGATCTTCAAAATTATACTGGCAGAAAGCAGGCTGATAAAAGTAATTAGCTGTACATACAGGCTACCATTCATGAAAAGGCAAAGATGATTAACACTAAACCAAGAGTACAGAGGGTAGACTTGAGAGCCATGAAGAATAATTCCCAGACTTTAAAATCTAATCTAGTAACTCCCATTATTTGACTGGCTTAATTTCAGGACTGCTATGGACCACTGGTTTCTTTTCACTTTCTATTTCCCCCCCACTTTTTGAACTGAAATATTGATAGCTGTTATGCTGTGCTTGTCTTACCATTGTGTGTTGGATTTACTGGGAGCTGATAATATGTCTCTAGTTTCACGGGTCTACAGAAAAGAGCAATTATGGCCAAAGGGCTGCATTTAAAAGGTTATACCCAGGAGCCTCCTCCACAGCTGAACCAGACTTAGATTATAATATTTTGAAATTTAAGCTGATGCTATAATGGGATGAGACTTTTGGGAACAGTTGGACATGAGTAAATGTATTTTTCACATAAGAGAGACATGAATAATCACTGAGAGCCAGAGGGTATGTTATAGAGACTTTAAGGTTGCTCCTATGATCCATACCTCCTTATATTCACACCTTTGTATAATTCTTTCCCCTCTCCTTGAGTGTGGGTAAAACCTGTGACTTACTTCTAACCACTAGAATATGGCAGTGATGGGAGTGATGAACTGTCACTCCCATGATGGTGTTATGTTATATAAGACTTAATTTAGCCAGCAGTTGTCCAGTCGTCTCTCTCTCTCTCTCTCTCTCTCTCTCTCTCTCTCTCTCTCTCTCTCTCTCTCTCTCTCTCTCTCTCATTCTTTCTCCTGTTGGCTTTGAAAAAGCAAGATTTCATGAATTCTATAGCCATAAAGAAATGAATTCTGCCAACAACTTGAGAGAGCTTGAAAGCAGATCTTTCTCCAGTTCATCCTCTGATGGGAACCCCAATCTTGCGGACACCTCGATTGTAAATTTGTGCGACACTAAACAAAGGATCCAGTTAAGTCATGCCCAGACTTGTAACCCATAGAAATTGAAATAATGAATGTGTTCTTTTAAGCTACAAAATGTGTAGTGTTTTTGTCAAGCAGAAATAATAAACTAATACATTCAGACTTTTCACTGCAATATTTTAGTCACCATTACCATTTAGGTAAAGCAGAAGTAACTTATGAGATTATATTTTCCTTCTGTTTTTAAGCTTTTATTTTAGTTTCTTTATTATCCACACTCTGCACATTTGGAGATTGGAAGTTGAAGCTGAATTTCATGATGCTTGGAGCAGCATTCTTCAAATTTTATTGTGCATCAGAATCATCTGGAGGGCTTGTTATAACACTAAGTTTCTGATTTGATAGGTCTTCAGTGGGGCTCAAGAATCTACATGTCTAATATGTTTCCAGTGATGTTGATACTGCTGGCCCTGGGCCAATACTTTGAGAACAACTTCTATATACTATCTTTACTATAGTTCTTTTTTTGTGGCTTCTATAATATACATTTCTTGCAGTTTTCTCTAACATTTTTTCTCATGGTGATTGATATTACAAACTGCAGGAATTTTCAGAACCTGGCTGGCAGTTGCTATGGCAACACACACAAGATTGCTCTATGCTTGAGGCCCTGAGAGAGGATGGCACCAGGTGAATCAGAGGCATAAGTGACTTGTAAGTGGCATGAGTTGTCCATTTCCTTCTGTGACCTCATTCCTGGTTCTTTCCTTTTTCAATAATGTGTATTTTTGAGTCTCGCCCAAGATTTTTCTCCATAATATGATAATAACAAAACCTTAGATTTATGTTGTTTTTCACATTTATAAAATAATCGATATGTTTTCTAGAACAAAATTAAATTTTGTTAACATAACAATCCCATGAGGCATGCTGCATAGGCCTTATTATTCTCATTAACAGATAAGGAATATAAAGCTCAAAGACACTCAGAGATAACTACAATCCAAAGTCATACAAGGTAGAAAGTGGCAGAGGCAAGTCTGGAACCCAGAAATCTTAATTTCTACATTACTTCTAGTATTTTCCAGGATCCTGGCAGAAAACAGATGACATAGTCAAAAGGATAACTGAAGAGAGCTTAACAGAAAGGGCTAATAAGTGATAGCAAAGTACTCCAGGGTGAGCAATTAGCCTGGAAGATCAAGACAAGAGAGTGAATAAAGTTACTTGGAAATATAGATATATCTACAACTGTAACTATTGGAGAAGAACATTCAATAGGACCTATGGCCTTTAGTGCATGAATGTAGCCACTGCCAACTAATGGACTAGCAATAAGAGGGTTGGGGCTATAAACAGCCCAACTTCTCTCTCCAGATTATGAAAGTAACTTAAGATGAGCCAGAGACATTTTTCCTTACTGCTATGTGACTGCAGATTTCTGAACAGGGAATGATACATGAAAATGGGAATTTAAGAGAATTGGCCCAGCAACATGGTATAGGGCACAATGGAGAAAGAAGTATTTGGAGGCTCAGAGACCAGTTAAAAAGATGCTATAAAACTTAGAACATCTTCTATTTATGTTCACACTGTAGTAGTCCTGAACAGAGTAGGCAAGGGAAGACACATGAGAATTGATATTGAGTTTGAAGTACTTTTCAGATTTTAGGAGGGATTATGCTGTCCTTTTGGTCTTGGTTTGGATTCCTGAAAATCAGACTCAGAGATAAGAATTTGGGGGGTAAGTAGTTTATTAGAAAGGTCTAGAGAATACCAGCTGGGAAATAGTGAAGTGATAGGGAAACCAAAAAAGGAGGTATTGTCAAACCAACTATCACAGTGAATGTCTGGCACCTAATTTTATGGGTAGATTTCTGGGAACTAGTATAATACACACATTTCAGAAGCATCCACTTGAGAGACAAAGGACTTAGAATGTTTGTATACCAACTCCTGGTTGAGAGTTACTTTGGGGAAACATTTATTTCTGAAACGTTCAGCCTGCCATATACATAGGCAGAATGATGATTCTATGGTGCTAAAAATGGTCTCCTCACCCGGAGATGCAGATGCTGGCAGATGAAAATCATTTTGAGTTCAATGAACTGGATATGGATGTGGCATTGAAAATATCGGCTACATTGTCATTTGCAAGATGGTGCCTATCAACTCGATGGTCTATACTCAGTACAGTGCCCTAAACTGCCATGTCCAAGTGGACTTCTATTTGATCATGTAAAAAATCAAACCAGAATGTTTTTTGAAGGTTATAGCATTGTTGGACAAATATTATATTGGGCAATGGAATTTGTAGTTGAACATAGGAAGTAAACTTAGGTAATTTTTGAGGTTCTGGGGACAGGGGAGACATATTACCAAATGGATCAGAAATCAATGTAGCTAACATATAAGTTGGCGGTTAAAAAATTGTTTGTACTTAGAACTTTAAGCTGTCAATCCAAAAGCAAGAGAAACACAATAGATAAGGAAAGTAGCCAAGACCTCACCCTGTTTTGTGTGGTATGTCTGTTTATTGCTATGACCTGTTTCTTAGCCTTGAATCTTACCATAATATAAAGAAATAAAATAAGGAGAGAGAGAGAGAGAGAGAGAGAGAGAGAGAGAGAGAGAGAGAGAGAGAGAGAGAGAGAGAGAGAGAGAGAGAGAAACTCTTTTGGAGACTTACTGGCATATGAAGTAACTTTTGAAATGGAGCCCGATGCTGAAATAAATTTGTCATTCTAGAATACAATACTAATACACTCACAAGTATGGCTAAATACTGAAGCAAAACACAATTGTATAGCAATAATTTGTGGCCATTCATGTAAGAAGAAAAAATGAAACTAAAATTTACATAAATTTATTTAATTAAACATTCTAAAATTTAGAAATTGACTCTAAAATGATTTCTTAAAGTATTATGTGCAAAATAATAAGTACAGGTAATAGAAATGAGGGTGTCTCCATTTTGTCTGAGATCAGGGTGAGGAAAAAGATATAATATAGATTGAGAGGTATTTATATGGCCACAAAAGACAGTAATCTGCCTCTTTTCAGGATATGCATCACAGAAGGGATCATGAAGTGGTTGTAAACATAAACATGAGGCAACTATTTTATTATGTCTCCCACTACCCCTTTACATTTATTCAGAAGGATAAGTCTATCCCAGCCCCTAGACAAATGCCCCATTTCTTTTCTAGAGTGCTTCAGTAACAAAAATTCCTTTGGTCACTTTAAATCTAAAACTCATTCTCTTTTTAGTGATTATCAGTAACTGTAATTTCCAAATCCCTGTAATGATTAAAGCTTTGAACACGACTATATGTGCTAGGAAACCTGAGGCAAGATAGGGTGGGCAAGATAGATGGTCAACTTTTTCTCTGAAGGAGAAAATTTAGTACTTTGTTTACTTCTCTCAGCTGTTCCCCTGGTTCCTCACCCCTCCTGCATTGATATGTGGGTAAGAAGTAGTACACAGAGAAAGCCTGTTGTAACTGAAATACTGATGAATCCTCTTTCCACTATGGACCTGATCACAGGAACTACTGAATCTTTTCCTCTTGAATGCAGTTGTGAGATTTTTGGATATCCCTCTCCCACCAAATGCTGAGAATCTCTCACCTGCTGTTCTCTTGCATCAGGTAATAGACTCTCTCCTGTCTTATTTCTGCTGTTTTCTCAGTTGTTGGCTGTCACCTAAGATTTATTATTAACTTTATTATTCAGAGGCTCTTTCACTCCAAGTGGGTCATGCTGGATATATCATCATGATCATGATCATGATCATCATCATCATCATCATCATCATTTTAATTTTTATTTTTTGATTAGAGTTAACTTTAAATATTATTTTATATTAGTTTCAGGTATAGAACTTAGTGGTTAGATATTTATATAATTTATAACTATATTCCCTGTGCTATACTTCACATCCCTGAGATTATTTTTTTCAACTACCAATTTGTACTTCATAATCTCTTCAACTTTTACCCACTTCTCCCCAAACCCTCTCATCTAGCAATCACCAGTTTGTTCTGTGTATCTATGAGTCTGTTTTCATTTTGTTTGTTCATTTATTTTTGTCTCTTAGATTCCACATATAAGTAAAATCATATGGTATTTTTCTCTATCTGTCTGACTTATTTCATTTAGTATAATATCCTCTAGGTCGGTCCATTCTGTTGAAAATAATGATGATGATGATGATGATGATGATGATAATGATGATGATGATGATGATGATGATGATGATATATCCATTGTATATATGTATCACAACTTTTTTATACAATTATTTATTGATGGACACTTTGGTTGCTTCCATATCTTGGCTATTGTAAATAGAGCTGCAGTGAACGTAGGGGTGCATATATCTTTTCAAATGAGTGTTTTAGGTTTTTTTTTCTTTTTTTTTTTTAGTTTAAATACCAAGAAGTGGAATTGCTGTGTCATAAGGTAGCTCTATTTTTAACATTTTGAGGAACCTATAAACTATTTTTTATAGTGGTCATGCAGGCCAAGGTCATCTGCTGCCTGTGATCAGCTTGGGGATACTTGGTAAGAGCTACAAAGCTATCTGTGTTTGGCTGCTGCCTAGGCTGGTTCTGGGAGAGGCCACAAAGTCAACTGAAGCTGACTGCCACCAGTACCAGGCCTGGAGAAGCTCAGCAAAAGGCCCAGGGTACCCCCAGTTTTGAGGCTGCTTGCCTGCTGCCTGTACAGCTCAGCAGCTAAATGAGTACCAGAGTTGGATGAGACATGGTTTCAGGAAGTCATCAGGGTGGGGAAAATGGAGTTTCCCAGGTGGTGCACATTCAGCTTTGTTGCCAGTGCTGACCCTATGGCCACTCACAAAAGTCTGAGCTCACACTGAGGTCAGCTGCTGCCCTCTTCAGGCCATGGTTGGTTGCTGGTGACCAAAAGTGTTCCCTGTGGTGCGTGAGCAGAGCCTGTTGATTGCTGCCAAAGAAACTTCCTGCCAGAGATCTTGGGGTGGGGCTTGTTGCCACCAGGCCATTGTGAGCTGGGTAGGGCAAGGTCTTTAGAAGTTACTGAGGTGGAGCCAGCAGATCTCAACAGGCCAATGCAGGTTCATTTATGGCCATTTAGGAGGAGGGTTCAACACAGGCAAGGTGGAGCTCCCCTGCAGGCTACACAGGAAGAGGGCTTAACAAAGGGACAATGGTGGCTATCCTTCTAGTCCTTGCCCTGAAGCCATGCAACTCAGTCTTTCCTTGTATGTCTTGGCACCTCCTGAGCTGCTATCTTTCCACTGGAGCTTATGAGTGCCTGTGAATGAGCGAATCTGTGCACAGGCCCTTTAAGGAGACATCTGGAATTCCAGCTGCCTTTCACCTCACCTAGATGGCTGAAATCTCCAGGGATTTGTATAGCTAGATTTTGTGGGGACTCCTCTTCCTGGCACTTGAACCCTGGGCTGGGGAACCCTGATGTGGGGCTGGGGCCCCTTGCTTCTCCTTGGGGGGAACTTCACAGCTGAAATATCTCTCTCTATGCTCAACCACTACATGTGGGTGTGAGACCAGACTGTTTTGTGTCTCCACCCTTCCTACCAGTCTTAATGTGGTCTCCTCTTTGTATCTTCAGTTATAGCAGTTCTGTTCAACTGGTCTTAAGATAGTTCTCCAGGTTTACTGTTTCATAATTTAGCTGCACTTTTAATGAGGTCATGGGAGAAGGCATGCACAGTGTTTACCTACCCTATTATCATGACCGGAAATCCTGGATAGATCTTAAATTTATCATATGCTACTTACTGGTTCTCTCTCTCTCTCTCTCTCTCTCTCTCTCTCTCTCTCTCTCTCTCTCTCACTACACACACACATGCGCACACACACACACACACACACACACACACGATAATATCTTCCTTTCTCCTCCTCATCTCTTCCATATCATTCTTCCTCACTCCTCCCTAAAACTACACAGCTTATATGATCTCCATGTTGCTAAATCTAGTGGTTCATTCTAAGTATGTGTTTTATTTGTTAGATCAGCAGCATTTTACCAAGATGACTACTGTCTTCCTTTTGAGATACTTTCTTCACTTGGATTCCAGGACACCACACTTTCTGCATGTTTTCTACCTTAGTAGTTGTCTCTTCTCCATCTCTTTGCTGCTTTCTCTTCATTCCACTGAACTTTAAATAAAACCCCAGGACTTAATCTTTGAACTTCTCTTTTCTGAATACACTTACTGCCTCAATGGTCTCATTCAATTTCATAATTTTCTATACTCTGTATACTCTGATTACTACCTAAGTTATAGCCCAGATATTCTCCTGAACTTTAGGTGAATAAATCCAAGGGCCTGTCTGATATCTCCATCTGGGTGTTAGACATTTCACATAAAAATTAGCCTACCTCCTGATCTTTTCCTCCAAATGTCTTCCTCTTGAAGTCTCTTTTCCATCACCAAATTTGTTTATTAACAATTTCAATCTTCCAGTTATTCAGGCCAGAAAACTTGAAAGCATCTTTGACCCCTCTCTTTTTCACACTGCACATCAAATTCATCAGAAAATCCTAATGAGTCCTGATGGAACTGGAATCTGAACAGTGCTTACTAGCTTTACTACTACAACTCTGGTGCGATTAACTGTTATTTCTCACTTGGATTGTTGCAATAGCTTCCTAACTGATCTTTCTACTTCTCTTCTTATCTCTTTCATTTCTATTCTAAACATGTCAGGCAAAGTAATCCTGTCAAAAATAAGCAGAACATATTTATTTGCTTATAACACTACAATGGTTTCCTAATTCACATTGTGTAAAAGTCAAAGTCCTTACAATAATTTGTAAAGCCTACATGTTCTAGTAAGTCACCACAACTTTAACTTAATCTGCTTAAGAACCCAAAGCTTTTTTATCATTCTTTTCCAGACACACTGCTGCCTTAGGGCCTTTCATCTGCTCCTTTCTCTTCATATAATATGTCTTCTCTAAATATCCTCATGGCATACTGTCTCACTTCCTTCAGGTCTATTTAAAATGCACTTCAGTCATGACTCCCTGCTTTATTTTTCACCTCAGCACTTATTGCTATCTATTATAAAGTCTGCATCTTCCACTAAAATATAACGTGCATCTGGATAGGGGTTTTGGACTATTTTATCTACTATTTATACCTAGAACCTAAAAATATGCTGGTATGTAGTAGGTACTCAATATATATTTGTGGACATAACTGTCTACAACATACCCAATGCATAGCAGGTGTTTAAAAAAATGTTTATTGAATATTATATGACTTTTCTTCACTTATCAGAAATCCAGTGTGAGATCCCTCTTACCCCTAGAATCTTTCTTAGCACCATGACCAGTGATCTACATTCAGTATTTATATCCTTTCTCAAATACAATTTCCATTAATATTTACTGGATTATGTTACCATCCTGTTCAACCATCAGCTAATATTTTACCTACACTTACCATGTGATTTGAGTTAAAGTGATATTTTAAAGCACTAATATTTAATATCCATATTTAAGTCTGAAATAGTACCAGGAGACTCTATAGTAGTCCTAGGGGAAATAGGATTGAGACCATACCAATAGTCATAATAGATCAGACCATTCTTGAATGACCTATAAAGGGCCAATCTAATTGTGAAGTAGCCGCCATTATTTGGAGAGCTGCTAGGAGACAAAATCATAGTCAGAAGTCTAGAGACTTAGGATTCCTGGGTTCCCAGAACCTCTTAGGAACAGATTATATAGCTTTAAGATAAACTTTTTATACTGAGTTCTCACAGTGTACCAGATATGGTTCTATGATTAACTCATTGAATCTTCTCAACAACCTAATGTGATCAAAACTATTATTATCCTCATTTTAGATATGAGAAAACTGAAGCACGGAGAGGTTAAGTGGTACCTCAAGTAAAATATTTTGAAAGTGGCAGAGACTGGATTTGAACTAAAATAGTAACCATGGATGCTGCCAGTGTACTATGGGAAGTTGTAGTCCAGATGCTATCAAGCCACACCCAGGGAGTCCTAATCCTATGATTTTCCTCCCCAGTGGATGAGAGAGGAACAGGAACTAAGTCTCCTGCCCTAACCATGTGAAAATTTGTCTTTTTTACTTTATATTTTCCTTTCCTGCTCTCTTGCACATTGAAATGGTGGTGGGTGGTGGTGGTGGTGGGTGAACATTCCCAGCTTCTGGGGTCAGACAAGCAAAGATGAGCATCAACTCATACTTAGATAACTGGTAGTTTGAAATCACATCTCAAGCTTCTTAGAACTCAAAATTGAGTTATTGGACTCAGTAAAATGTAGTTTTTTATTTAAAAAGATTTTCCCAAGGAACCTCTGAGATTTCAGATATACTTAAAAGCAACAACTGTGTTGAATCACTGAAGCATAAGGAATTACATTTCCACTAGAGAACACACAGGATGTATTAAACAGTAAGAGAAATGTTTGAAGTCCAAAAAGCTGTGTGTTTCATCCCACCCACCATATCCAAAGACTATGGAGACATTTAATGAAAGCAAACTACAGCTGAGCTTCTTCATTGTTAGTGTTATTGGGCACACTGTGTTGGCATTGAGATGTTATTCTACAGGAAAATTTTCACCTACATCTGCTAACCCCTTTTCTCTGGGAACAGGAAAAGTCCATTTTCCAAAGCTTATATAGGGGAGGGAGGCTAGGGTTTGCTGGGAGCAGCTACCACATCAACAGAAAGCTAGTGTTTTCACAGCAGCAAATATAGCTTTAGAAACAAAAGTAAAGGGGAAGAGGTTATCCATGGGCCTGAGCTGCTATCAAAGAGGTTCTAATAATATATTAATAAATAATATAATTAATGATAATATAATATGACATTGAGAAAATACTTAACATCTCCAATTTGGTGTTACTATTTTTTTACACTTAAATGGAAATAACAATAGTTACCTAATAGTGTTGTGAGAATTAATTGAGAAAATATTTGTAAGGTACTTGAGACAATGCTGGACACATAAAAAGTATTCAATAAATGTAAATTATTATTGTTATTACTGCCTGTTCCTCAAATGTCCATTGCTCTTTTCTCTTTTTTCTTGTTCTTTACTCTATTAAAACTGGCTTTCAGAGGTTTTATTCACACAGAAAATAAAAATAATTCAAAATCTTACCTTCCTTCCTAAATTCTTGATTCTAGATCTGCACTTAACATGAAGCATAGAGGGCGAGGGAAAATGAAATAGAATCTTCCCAAGAAGTACATTTGTTCTAGACCTGTTCAGACTTCCACAATGAGACAGGACAGTGGAAAGATCACTGGCTTTGGTGCCAGATTTACAGGTCAAATCTAAAGAAACCCATATAAATGTGTAATGAAGGGCAAGTCACTTCAATATCTTGAGCCTCTTTGTAACATATGAAAAAACAGAAAGTCTTAGATGAGTGTTTTTCAAACTTATTTTTTGACATGGAAATATGTATTCAAATAAACTCTCACAGGGAAATACTATATGATCATATTCAGTGTATTTGGAAGGTAAATAATTTTGACAGCCCCTTTCCGCAGACCTTTGGAAGGTTCTGTGAACCCTAGGCAATACAGAGCCACACTGTATATTAATCAACTACATAATCACACAAATCTTTTCTGGGTCTAATGCCCTAGGCATACTAGCTTCTTTCCTTAAACATCAGGCTAAATTTCTCTCATCCTCTGAACCTGCTCTGTTTTTACTTATCTTTCATCTTGAGATACCACATACTTGAAAGATATTCTGGTTTCTCTTCCCCATAAGATCTACATCAGTAGTCACAGTTTCTCATTCTTAAACCATTTGAAATGGTAGACTTCTTTCATTTGATCAGCACGATGATAAAAATACATATACTGAAATATCTCTAGGTGAACATGCATTCTCCAGTTCTTAGTAGGTCCTACTACTCCCTACTATTTGCTTTTATCCAAGTCAAACATATATATTTTTTACCTAACCCTCAAAAGCACCTGAATTTATGATGCCAGGTCTTCCCTGTTATTCAAGGTCCTCTTCAAGTCTAGCTTTCAGATTCCTCTAGTTGCTCTCATCTCAGTGGTCTTGTATTTGTAGCATAGTTGTAAAAATAAAAATAAATAGAAATAGAAAAAAGTAGAGAATAACTTAGAGTTTAATTTTGGAGAACTAATAATGAAAAGAGCAGCCAGTCAATATCTTCTGGATCTCCTGCAACTTATAACAAGTATGCAATTTCTTCTTTTGAGTGCTCATATATATGTCCATGAAACAGAATTAATTTGAAAAGATTCTGCTTGAAGTCATGATTACCAGTATATTAAAATGACACTAATTTTAATTAGAAAAAAAACCCTCAAAATTTCAAAGCCTTAACATGATAGAATTTAATTTCTTACATACAAATCTAGTGTGGGTGTATTTAGTATATAAATAACTTTACAACATTTTTTATTTTTAAAATAATTTTAGGTATACAGAGGAATTGCAGAGATGGTGCAGAGTTTTCAGATATTCTTTTCCCAGCTTTTTCTTAGTGTTAACATCTTATATAATCATGATGCATTTATTAAAACTATGGAATTAACCCTAATAACTTAACTACATACTTTAATTATATTTCACCAATTTCTCCACTAATATTATTTTTCTGTTCCAGTGTCCAAACCAGACTACCACATTGTATTCAGTTGTCATGTCTCTTTAATCTCCTCCAATCTGTGAGTTTTTGGTCTTTATTTGCTTTTCATAACCCTGACACTTTTGAAAACAGGTGGTTTGTAGAATATGCAGCAATTTGTGTCTGTATGATGTATTCTTGTGATTAGATTTGAGTTATAAATTTTGGGGAAGAATACCTTCTCATCACTTCATAGCAGGGGGTATATTATATCCAGATAATTTATACTGATTATGTAGCCTCTGTCCCCTTGCTTAAGGCAGAGTCTGCCAGGTTTTGCCACTGTAAAGTTACTATTTTTTCCATTCCACATTCTATTATTTGAAAGCAACTCATCAAGTCCAGCCCATATCAAAGGAGGAGAATTAAGATCCACTTTTTGGAAAAAGGAGTAGTAAAGAATTGCTGGACATATGCTAAAATTAGCACAATAATTAATAGATATTTAGGAAGAGATATTTTGAGGCTATGCAAATATTTGTTTCTTCTTAAAGATTTTACCATTAATATTTGCATTTATTGGAGTCTGCCTGCAGAAATTATTACTGTGGTTTTCTAATGCTTATTTTCTATTTCTCTTATTCTTCTACATGCATTATTTAAAATTGTATTATAACAAGCTTTTTCTTTTAGCCTATTTATTTATTAATTTAATTATTTATATCAGCATAAAATTATAAATATTTATTTGTTTTTTGAGTTTATAATACAAATTAACATTATTTATTTTATTTCTCAAATTGCTCCAGCTTTGCTCATGGGAAACCTTTTCAGACTGGCTCTTGTTTCCTTTTGACACGCTTTCACTTTTAACATTGAATTTCTATTTACTTTTATTTATTTATTTAATCTTTAGAACTTCCTTACTTTCTGTTTCTATGAGATGCTCTAGGGTCATTTCCTGACTGAGTCCTATAATCAACCAAATTTTGATATGTTGTGTTTCTAATTTTATTTAGGTAAACATATATTTAAATTCCACTAAGATTTCTTTTTTGACTTACAACTTACCTAGAAGTATGTTGTTTCATTTTCAAATATTTGAGGATTTTGTAAATAGCTTTCCATAATTAATTTCTAGTTTAGTTCTGGTATGGTCCAAGAACATACTTTGTATGACTTCTAGTTTAAATGTAAGAAGGTTTGTGTTATGGTTCAGAATGTGGTCTATCTTGGTAAATGTTCCATGTGTACTTAGAAAGAATGTGTACTGTCATGAACAGCATAATGACATCTTGGTCAAAGATAGACCACATAGATTAGGGTGGTCCTATAGATTATAACAGAGCTGGAAAATTCCTATTGTCTAATGACATCTTAGCTGTCCTAACGTTGTAACACAACACATTCTACAAATACTTGCCATTGTGTTGCAGTTGCCTACAGTATTCAGTGCAGTAACATGCTGTACAGGTTTGTAGCCTACAGGCTATAAGGAAACTGAAGTTGTCACCCCCAAATATATCTATTTGGCATAAGAATTATTTTTGGCTGATTTATTTTAAGAAGTAGCAGACATGGTGAAACTATAAAAATCAAGTAGAATTTACCCTTCCTAAAGGACATTTACATTTGTAAAGGAAATTACCATTTGTAAGGGTGTTTCCTCTTGCTGTACCAGGAATATAGGGGTAACCTTATTTCTAGAAACTCTTATCAGTGAGGAAGACAAAACTTAAATTTGTATAACCATACCCTTGTTTACTGTGTTTTTCCTGGTAATCTCCCATAACTCACTCCCCAAGGCCCAACATCTTTTGTCCTCAATTTAATATCTATTTATAGTGGTGGCTACAGTCACTTTAGACCCAGTTTTCCTGGGTATCTCCATTCATATAGGAAATAAACATGTTATTAAACTTCTTTTTCTCTCCTATTAATCTGTATTTTTTTACAGGGAAGCCTCAGCCAAAAACTCAGAAAAAATAGATAAAATTTTATTTTTTCTTCTCTACAGAATAGTAGGCTATGCCACATAGCCTAGGTGTGTAGTAAGCTACACCATCTAAGCTTGTGTAAGCGTACTCTATAATGTTTGCACAAGAGCAAAATCAACTAAGGATGCATTTCTCACAACCTATTTCCTTAGTTAAACACCACAAAACTATATTCTGCTCTTGTTTGGAGCATTCTATAAATGTTGACTAGGTCAAGTTGGTTAATAGTTTTGTTCAGATCATCTATAACTTTACTAATATTTTCAAGGCAAAATATCAATTAGTATATTCCAACTAGAATTGTGGATTTGTCTATTTGTTCTTTCAGATCTATCTTTTATTTTTATCATGTATTTTGAAGTTCTGTTGTTAGGCATGTACAGATTTAGAATTAGAATTATTTGAAGAGTTGACCTCTTTATTATTACATAATTTTCTTTTTTTTATTTTCATAATATTTTTATTCTAAAATTTACTTTTGCTGTAATTAATAAACTACTCCAACTCTCTTGTATTTAATGTTTGCAGAGTATATATTTCTTCATCCTTTTATTTTTAACCTACCTATGTCTTTATATTTAAAGTGTGTTCTAGTTATGACATAGTTGAGTCTTGATTTATTAAATCTAATATGAAAAGCTCTGTCTTTCAGCTGATGTGTTTAGACCATTCACATTGAATGGGATTATATATAGTTGGATTAAACCCTACCATCTTGCAAGCTGTTTTGTATTTGTTCCATTTTTTTTATTTCATCATTTCTGCCTTCTCTAGGTATAATTTAACATTCTTATGAGTTCATTTTTATTTTTTCTATTGAATTATTTTTATACTTCTTTTAAAAACATGTTTATTGGTTTATAATCTGAGTCTATGGTCAAATACTATTATGTTGCTTCACGTGTGATGTCAGAACCATTGAACAGTATATTTCCAATTTATCCCCTGCATCCTTTGTGCTTTCTGACACACATACAAAGAAAAAGGTGATGAAGAGACAAAATAGGTATTAGAAGATTCTTGCCTTGAAGATTGGAATGATTCAGCCCCAAGATAAGGAATGTTGGCAGCCACCAGAAACTAAAAGAGGGAAGGACTGAATTATTTTCTATAACCTCAGGAGAGAATATGGCTTTCCTTTGATTTTGGCCCATAATGCTGACTTGAGATTTCTGGTTTCCAGAACTAGAGATTAAACATCTATTGTTTTAAGCCACCAAGTTTGTGGTGATTTTTACAGTAGCCACTGAAAACTAATACACCAAGTAATTACTTTTTTCTTAGTGTTCTCTGAGCTTCTTGCATTTGTGATTTGTTGTCTGTCACTAATTTTGAAAAATTCTCAGTCATTATTTCATTATTTTTTCAAATATTTCTTCTGCCTTATTTTATCTTTCTCTGTCTGAAATTTCATTACAAAAGTGTTACATTATGTAATATTGTCCCATGGCTCTTGGATCTCTTATTTTTCTTCCCATTATATTTTTCTCTTTGTATTTCTGCTAAGATAATTTTTATTGATTTCTTATCACGACTACTGATTATATCATTGGCTGTGTTCAGTTTGCTGGTGATTCTTTTGAAGATATTATGTTTTTCATTTTTAGTATTTCCACTTTGTTTTCTTTTATTGTGTCCACCTGTCTGCTGAAATCAACTGTCTATTCTTGCATGTTATCTGCCTTTTTGATTGGAAACTTTAAGATATTAATTATATAGTAAATTTCCTACTAGTTCCAATATGTGTTTCATAGCTGGAACTTATTCTGATCATTGTTTTGCTCTTCAGACTGATTTTCCTTGACTTTTTATATGCTTCTGAATATTTTTATTGAAAGTTGGACATGTTATATAGACCAATAGAAACTAGGGTACACATTGTGTAATGCTTGGAGATGAGCATGCCATTTCTTCTGCTATGTCTTTAGTGTGAAAATTTGTAGTAACATGATCAGGAGATGGGATGGATTTGGAGTTTTGCTTTTTACTTGGCTTTAGGTCTTATCCTTGTCATGCTCTCCAACAAGAATCTTTCTTCTGTAGCTCTCCCAACTCTATTCCAGTTATTTTCACTTAGAAATTCCAAACATGGTGATGGTGGTATGGGGATGGGAGGCATTCTCTGTTGTTCTAATTAAGCCTCAGTCTTAGACAGATGCTATAAACCTGGAATAAGCATTGTGGCCTGCACAAGTATTCCTTCCCCTCCTCTAGACAAAATGCTAAACCAATCATGCATTCCTGTTTCATCCAGGGGCAGACATCTTTTTTCCTATTTCCTCCTCCCAATTGAACTCTGCTTTCGACCAGTGCCATCAGAATAGTTTTTGTTGCCCTTGTTCCTGCAGATTGTTTTTGTTTTTTTGTTTTTTTTAGGAGAGATAATGTAGGAGTCTAGGTGGAATTTCAACTGTGGCTACTATTCCTCTCCACCAGTCAGCACCACAGGGGAGGAGAAAGCTTTCTTAGGATTCTCTCCACGCCTACTGTGAGTACCCGTGGGGTCCCAATAAAAAGTCCTGGAAGAAGATGTGAACTTTTCTATGTCTATAGCCACTAGGGGCTTTTTTTCTGACTTATTGAAATATAGTAGACAATTAGTTGCTCATATTTTCATTGTAAAGTTCAATAATTTTTTTCAATTATATATAGTTGGCATACAATAATACAATAGCTTCACTTGTACAGCATAGTGATTAGAGATGTATATAACTCACAAAGTGATCAACCCACTAAATCTAGTACCCTCTGCCTCCTTACATATTTAATACATTATTAACTATTTTCCTTATGTTACACTTATATCACCATGTTTTTTTTAACTATTCATTTGTATTTCTTAATTCCTTTGCATTTTTTTGCCATCCCCAACCCCCTCCATCTAGTAACCCTCAAAATATTCTCTGTGTCTATGAGCTTATATTGTTATATTGTTATGTTGTTGTTTACTTTGTTTTTTAGATTTTACATGTACGTAAAATCCTATGATATTTGTCTTTATCTGACTTATTTCATTCAACATAATACCCTCTGGGTCTATTAAGGCAATATCTTTTTCCATCCCTTTTCTTTTATTCTGTCTTTAAATCAAAAGTGAGTCTCTTGTAGGCAACATATTTAAGGGTCTTATTTTCTTATCCATTCAGCCACTCTATCTTCTGGTTGGAGCACTTAATTCTTTTTCATTTGAGGTTCTTGTTGATAGAAATGTAGTTATTGCCATTCTTTATTCTTGTTTTTGATACATGTTTTTCTATCTTAAAGAAGTTCCGCCAACATTTCCTGCAGTACTGGTCTGGTGTTGATAAATTCCTTTAGCTTATTTTTCTCTGAGAAGCTGTTTATCTACACTTTCCCTAAGTTCATTGAGCTTCTTTTTAACTAATGTTTTGAACTGTGCACCTGTGAGATTGCTTGACTCCATTATTCATGAATCTCTATTTTGTTCATTCATATGGTTTTTGCTTCTTTGTCTTCCCATTTTGGCTGCCCTTCTGTGTGTGTTTCTATGTACTAATCAAAACTCCTAAGCTGTCTGATCTTATTAGCATGGTTTTGTGTAATAGGTGTCCCCTGGAACAGTCTTAACACAGGTTCAGTTGCAGGTCAGTTTTTACCCCAGCCTGTGCCCCACCCAGGCTACCTGTTAAGATTCAGCGAGCAATGCACAGATGCTCTGCTTATAGTTGCCTCAAGAGTCCATACTAGAAACCAAGGCCAACTGCCACCAGTATGAGTCTTGACACTGCTCAGCAAGGATCACTGGACTCATCAAGAACACAGCTGGATTTGGCTTGGGTGGGGCCGTGAGATGGGGAAGGTGGAGTTTCAGGGAATATTCTGGGCAGAGTTCAATGATATCTTAGCTATTATGGTGGTGCTGAGTCTGCATGAGGGGCTAAACAGAGGAACAATGGATACTGCCAGCATTTTTGCTGGGAGAAAGCCTTGTCTCTGGCCCTCACTTTGACAACTCAGCATCCCTCTGTAAGTTCCTGGTGCCCCTGCCCCCCGCTGAGCAGCTGACCCAGGACTGGTGCTCAGAATGAGCAGGTCTGTCAAGGTGAACGTCTACTTGCTGACATGGCCCCTTTAATAGGTGTCTGCAGCTACTTGCTGCCTCTGACATAGGCTCTGTCCCATTCAGCTGTTTGGGACTGGACAGCCTCATGTTTTTGTCCCCTCCTCCTGTTGTTGCATGTTGATTAATTATTTCTCTCCCTAGTTGCAGTGCTTCTGTTTATCTAGATTCCTGGTGAGTTTGTATGCTCTTTGCTTTATGTTTTTGTCCCAGCTTTCACGTGGTCACAAGAGAGATGAACAAAGTCTCTGTCATCTATGCCACTTTTTTACCTCTCACCCTAGGGGCTTTATAGTCTACTAGCCCATGCTCAGCCTTTAGCATTTAATAAAAAGAAATTCTAGGCAAATCCTCTTCTTGGCTTATATTACTTTTGGCAGCCTCCGTGCCATGTAAGTAAATGCTAGCACCCTGCTTTTACTTGAAGTCATCCAACTGTCTCTAGATTTCATGTTAATTGTTTTTCTTGTGACCACAGTTCTCTCATGTATTCAATAAAAATCCATTATTTAAAGTTTGTTCATCTTTTTTCTTGTTAAAAGGATGTGAGGAATGCTTTTTCCAGCTCTCTACATCTGCAAGCTAAAACTGGTGTATGAAATTTTTCACGCACTGTTTCTGGGACCTGGGTTCCTTCTTCTTGTGGCCTTACCATCCACTATGGGTCATATATAATTATTTTTATGTTCATAGCTGGCTTTTACTTAGGATATATTTTTAGATGTTAAATTACTGGGTGTTGCAGTGTGTGTTGTCCAAGAAGCAGACTCCAAGATGGAGATTAATCTGCAGAGGTTTGTTAATAAGTATTCATGGTCAAAGTCTTTTGAGGGGAAGGAAAAAAAACCAAGGTTGAGCAGAGGGAGAAGTTCAGTTGTGATAGAACCTCAACAAAGATTCAGTTGAACCCATGGGAAGCTCTGGAGCAGAGATTTGTCCTATATGCAGGGAGAGAGCTAGGCCTTTATATTTCTTCATTACCTAGTCATTGCACATGGGCTTATCCAAAGTCATACTGAGAAGGCAGATGTCTCCAGCTACGGGTAATAACTAGAGAGGACTGAGAACTGAGGACCACTAACTGGTAGAAGCTGGAGGACTAAGTCCTGAAGGAGATCTGAGCAGTGATCACAGTTTCCACTACA
Organism: Macroglossus sobrinus; assembly: GCA_004027375.1. NCBI lineage: Eukaryota > Metazoa > Chordata > Mammalia > Chiroptera > Pteropodidae > Macroglossus > Macroglossus sobrinus. The sequence continues at coordinate 266,826 of PVKZ01001900.1, read as the reverse complement.
TTGAATCAAAACATATGCATATTTTAAGACTCTTGATAGATACCATCAGAAGTTTCACAATTTCACAAAAAGTGTTCCAGAATATGTATACTTAATCTTTTTTTCAAATATTGTATTAAATTTATTGATGTAACATTTGTTAATAAAATTATATAGGTTTCAAGTGTAAAATTTTATAATCTGTAGCATTGTGTGTTCACCACTCAAAGTCAAACCTCCTTCTGTCACCATATAGTTCATCCTCTTTACCTTTGTCTACTTTCCTCTGATTCCCTTTCCCTCTGGTAACCATTATAATGTTGTCTGTGTCTATGATTTTTTTGTTTCTTTGTCTTGTGTGTTGCTTTTGGTTTCATATTCCACATATGAGTGAAATCATATAGTTCTTGACTTTTTTTATGTCTGACTTATTTTGCATAGCATGATATTCTCAAGACCTATTTATATTGTTTGTAAATGTCAGTATTTCATCTTTTCTTATAGCTGAGTAATATTCTATTATATATATGTACCACATCTTCTTTATCCAAACATATACCGAAGGACACTTTGGTTGTTTCCATGTCTTGTCTACTGTGCATATAGTTGTAATGAACATAGGAGTACATATATCTCCCTGAACAATTTGAAAACGTTCATTTATATTTAATATCTTGTACTTAATTTTCTCATCTATAAAGCTGAAATAATAAAAACTTCCAACTCATTGAGTTTTTATTGGGAGAATTAAATAAGTAAATATTTATGATATGCTTAAACAGTGCCTGATATATACTAAATTACTCTTAGCTATAATTATTGTAGTTGTCATTTTGCACAGGCCAAGTAGTAAGTAAAAGTGCCCATTTCTCAGCATGATAACCACCCATGGGGATTTTCATTAAAAATAAAAATTTCCAATTTTAGACTATATATATATATATATATATATATATATATATATATATATATATGTCAATTATATGCACATGTTCTTTGCCTGTTTTTATTAGAATGTTATTTTTTCTTATTGATTTTAAATTTTTCATGCATTTAGAAGTCATTTAAATTTAAAAACATACTTCTAATTTTTTGTATATATTTTAGCTTATTTATTTTAGATTGTTATTTTTTATATACTTGCTGTAAAGAGCCTAATTAGTGGATCAATGTCAACATAATATTAATAAGGACGATTATATGATAAAGATATTGTTTTATGTTGGCTAACACCTATTGAGTATTTATTATCACAGGCACTTATTCATTCATGCATTATCTTATTTAATTCTCACCACAAACCTTCTTTTATGCCCATTTAACAGATGAGAGAACTGAAGATTCGATCAATTAAATGACTTGCCCCAAACTGGTACGTGATAGAGTTGGGAATGAAACTCGGTTCTGTTTAGATATCATAGTCAGCATTTCTCAGGGTGTGCTCTGTGAAACAGTATCCCATGAAATAATATAAGTACAAATGTGCACATACACAAACATGTGTGTGTTTTCTGTAGTCAAATCAATATGCGGAAGTCTTGACTATCTGATTCCAGAGATAGTCCACGGATATCAGCATATTAGAAGCTCTAAGGGACACTTTAGTAAAGAACCTTGCCTAAATCGTATAACCCAGAATTTCCTCAAAATTGTTTAATCATGGATCTTTTATTTCCCATCATACCACTAACCAAACACAGAAATGGTGTTCTATTTCACACACTTTTTAAAATGCCACACTATATTACTTAGTCTCTCAACTAGAGGAGGTCTTCAGTATCCAGCTCACTGGAATTCTGTTCTCAAATCATCAATACAAAAGAAAACAAAGACAATGACCTAATCAAATTAGCTAGTGAGTCAAAGTGGGGAAGAAAAGTTGTTACACTAGATAGTAAGGTAAGGAATTAATAATCTGGAATAATAAACAGAAATAAATAAGATAAAATCTAACAGGGATAAATATAAAATCTTGAAGCTATGTTAAAACAAATATCAATTACATGATAGTAGTTTATGTGAGGAAGCCTGGGGATTTAATTGACCATAAACCCAATAAAAAACAATTTAAATGTATTCATTAAGCAAGGAACTACAGTTTTATACCTGCATTAATACAAGAGCAGTGTTCAGAGTGGCAAAGATCGGTACACATTCCCCTAACCATTGTGCTAGTCAAAGGGTTTATAGAGCATTGTGATATTCCTGGCAGCACACTTTCGGATAGGCAACGAATGGCAATCCAGAACCTATTCAGATGGTGTTGACTTAGATAATAAGGAGTCCAGCAGACACCATCTTTTGAGCAATAGTAAAAAGAAAAAAAAAACCCTCAAGCTATTTATTTCTGGCAAGAGTAGATTCAAGGTTGTTGGGAGTGGATGATTGCACTAGGTTGTTTTTTTTTTCCATTTATTTCTCCTTATGAATTTATTCTTCATCCTTCACCATTGTGTTTTGTATCCTAGACTTCTCCCTGACTTTTATCTTCCAGTGGGTGGCACCAGGATAAGATTAGAGGGTAGAGGGAGAGTAAAATAGTTATTTTATTCCCCTGGCTGCCTTCCTGCTGGCTTTCTAGGTGGAATTTTCCAACTTCAGCTACCTTCTCCGGTCTCAAGTAAAATTTTCATCTTTTTAACCCTTCAGGCTTAAGATCTTACTCTTGTTAGCTCTGGAGTGCTCCTAAGATTCACTTAAGCCTGCTCACATTTTTGTAAATCCCCTTTACTATTCTCTCCTCAATTTTCCTGCCTGAGTATGTGATTTGTTTCCTGCTGAGATCAGATTCATACTAATGCTGGGATGATTCAGATGATTGTCTTTTAATATTTCAAAGGCTTCCATATGGAAGAATTTGGAATTAAGACAAGAGAATGGAGATTAATGGAAGACTGAATTCATGTATTCATTCAAGTAACCTTATTAAGTCTCTACTATGTGCCAAGCATTGTGCTATGCATGAAGCAGTACTCCAAAAGCTCATAGCAAAGAGAGTTAATTTAGGTTAGAATTTAGAAAGTCCTCTCAGGAAAAAAAAAGACCCAATAGGTGAGTAGAGAATGCATGGAAAAGAAAGTAAAATCTGGAGAGGAATGTTCCAGTAAGAGGAATTTATAGGTGAGAATGCTGAGGGTGAAAGTGAAGTAGCCTTATTCTAAGAAGTGAAAAAAGGCTTCAGTGTCTATAGTTTCTCTCTCTTCCAGTTGAGTAAGAAGAGAGCATCCAAGGATGAGATTGAGAGGTAGAAGGAGGTCCAAACATTCAGAGCTGTTGTGAATATAGACTTGACCCCGAGGGCAGGAGGAGCTCCTTGAAAAGTTTAAAGCAAGGGAAACACCTAGTATGATTTTCTCTTTCTATTGCAGATAGAAAGAGCAAGAATTTTTAAGAATCAGAGCTTTTCAGATATAAATCAAGCTGTCTTCCAAAAGAATGAGCAGCTAAATCCTGGACTTGGTCAAAGAGAGACTGGAAGACAGGGTATTTCCAAAAGGAAAACCACACTGAGTAAAAAGTTGAAGTAGTGGACATCTCCGACTCTTTAATTCTAAAAATTCTGAGACTTCTTTATTTGGCAACATGCTTCACAGTGGAATAAAGACAGAGAGGTTTGGGAATCCATTCACTTTCATCCAAAACTGGCAATGAGAAGTTACTTTTTTCTTTCCCAGTCCCCCCTCTTGGGCCTAGAAAACAGGACATATGTCCAGACCTAAGCATCGAGATACACATGACTTCAGTGTTTGTGTTCTTCTCTCATCTTAGCTGACACAGGAAGGGCACTAGGCACAGCAAGTTCCAGAGAATAACTCTGCCAGAATCTGACCTTCAGGCTTGCTGATAGTTGACTCTATAGTCAAGGATATTAGGCAAATCCACTATTATTATTATTTTTAAATTAAACCATACAAAAAGTAAAAAGCAAACATCTCAGGCTCTGGTCACAGTGAGATCTGAGGGCTCTGAAGATAGAGACATTGTTAAGTACAGTGACCCTCCTATTTTGGAACTCATTCTCAGGGACTGGGCAGATATGGGTGTAATAATGCAGCTGTGTACAAATGCCAATGCTGGGGTGATAATTATAGAAACTTTCTCATTACACTTGAATTTGAGCCAGTGCATGGCCCTGACAGTGAGGAGGGTCTGAGGCTGCAAAACTGGCACTGTTTAGAGAAAGTTGCCTTTTGCAGCCAGCATAGGCATCTGAGGTGTGCCAGAGAAACCACTTCCTTTCAGAGAGTGCCCAGTACATGCTTCCAATCTCATACCTCGGTCAATCTCTTTGTTCCATACTAGACTATAGCAAACACTACAGCTTTGTCAGTAGGGCTCAGTTTTCTAGTCATTATTCTACTCAATTCTTATTCCTATGACTCATTTTCCTACCACATCATCCTACTCCTCTTTTTTGCAGCCTCTGGAATATGTTCACATTTTCTGGCATTCCAGGTATAGAACATGTGCAATTAGAACTGGGTAGTTCCTACTTTCTGACTATAATGACAAAAGAAGCAGCCTGTTTCTGAAAAGGCTTTATTACAGGCAGGTTGGAAGAGGCAGGTCTCAATCCTTCTTGGCTGCTGCTTTCCTCATGGCCACAAGGACGTTGCTCAGCTCTTTCCCCTTCCTCTTAGTACAAATGTGTGTCCCCACCCTTTTCTCAACAATTGTCAGGACCTGCTTGTCATTGGAGACTTTGAGCACCTCCGTGGAGCACTGCTTGTAGGGGGCAAAGCTGCACACCTCTCAGATCATGTGCTTGGGGAGACGCCCGTTGTGATGGCTATGCCTCAACTTGCTCACATTCTTGGTCACCTTGTGACCCTTGTTGAGGTCTACAGTCATTGGATAGTGTAGAGCCATGACTGCAAACAAAAGTGGGAGAGGAGATAGAGTTGAGTTTTGGCTCGGCCGCCACCACCTGGAACCCCATATTCTGGCCCCCTCAGAGTCACTCGTACCCAATCAAACCCCTGAGCTTCACTGGGATCCCTGGGGTCCAGATGGTGGCAGATCCAACCTGTCCAGGATCCAACTAACCTGCCTCATGGTATATTGTAAGCCAAAATACACTTACTCTCTGAACTCTAAACATGGCAAAAATGACTTTTGCTTTTTTTTCCTCCCAAGGAGTGTCGGGGGGGGGGGTGATGATTATAATAATATTCTATAAGAAAATACCGAAACCACTGTCTGAAATTTGCCTTACTTTTTCTTAGTCTTCAAGATTAGATAGTATTGGCAGAATTTAAGATCTTTGACTTCAAGTAGAATGAAACAAGCATTACAAAATAGATATTATAATAAACAGAAAAGAAAGAGAAATTTATTTTATTGGAGGTTGGAAAGCTGTAATCAATAACGTTTCACAGAGAAAAACTTTAAGGATGCCAGCTTGTTCTTAGACTACCTAAAATATTTTGATAAGTGATGACATGTCTGTTGTGTTTGAGATGTTTGTAGAACAAGATATTGTTTCACGTGGTTATAACATGTGATTGGGAGTGGCTGGACATCAAGCTGATGAAATATTTTTAAGCTAATTCCTGAGCATTACTAGTGGAGCTAAAAAAAAGAATGTCAAAAGATAAATCATCAGTGTATGTAAGTACAGTCAGACCACTGTATTGATCAATATCCACCAAACCTGCCAAATCAGCAACAGAATCCTCTCTCACATAAGACTTATTTCATCCTAAATCATAAGCAGGAAAATAATATATAGTTATTATTGGCTTAATTGCTTTAAAGCCAAAGTGTCAGGTATCTATTGCCATAAACATTGATACTTAACAATTCTTCCTTCTCCCCACCCCAACCAAATAAAACCATAGCTCATGAATCTATGGATCAGTTGAGTGGTTTCTCTTGTTTGGGCTAAGTTTGCCTGGAAGCACTCATAATTAGATGAATGATTGGCTAGGCACTGGCTGGTCTGATGGCCTTGCTTGGGATAGCTCTCCTGCCAGAGCCCACCGGCTAAGATTGAACAGTTTCTGAGAGGGGGAGTGAGGATTGAGAAAAAAGACAGAGACAAAAGATAGAGTCGGGAGGGCTAACAGTAAATAATGTCACCGAGTTTATTTAGCACAGCATATTTATACCCTTGGAAGAGTATGAGAAGCAAAACCCACAGATATGCAATACAATTGCTAACATTCACACAGGAGACCAAGTGTTCTCAAAACATCTTTGCTCCTTAGGTCAAGGACCGTTCAACTCTTTGCCTTGAGTCTTAATCAGAACTCCCTCCTCCTGCACCTGCAGACCACAAAGTCTGCCAGCCCTGCAAACTTCTTACTTTGCAAGCAGCTTTAACACTTTCTGCAGGGCACTCATCAAAAATGGCTCCCAACACTCTCTTTCATGTTATCTCTCATCCTCATGATAACTTGTCCAGCCTTGTTCACATAGACTTCCAGGGGCCAAGACAGCAAGCAGAAGTATTTAGGCCTTATGAGGTTTAGGTCTAGAACTGCAGCACCATCAATTCCACTGCATTCTATTGGCAAACCAAGGGCTGTTTCAATTTCATGGGATGCAGATATAAGCCCCATCTCTGATTGGAGAAACTTCAAAGTCAGGTTGCAAAAATCATAGATTCAGAGAGACATGGACAAATATTCTATTTTTGCAATCAATCTACTTTGAAATAGGAAGCCAGAAATTGAAAAGCAAATATCAAGCTAATGAAATGTCTTCCAGGTTGGAAAGAATTAAGATATAATGTGCTCGAGAGAGACTCTGTCAGTCTGTCTTTTTTTTTGCTTTTACATGGCATTTTGGGAAATAAAAGATCATAAAAGTAAATAAATCAAGAGCAACAAATTGTGGTGGAGTTGAAATCTTGTATTTTTTTAAATCAACGTTTTCAAGTCTAGTTTAAAGTATATAGAGATAATTGCATACAAATTAAAAACAAAAATGTTTTGAAAAGCGCTAAGATTTCATGAGCAAATATACAAAACTTACTTTCAGTCTCTATTTGAACCAATCAGATTAGAAGTCCTAGTTTCATAAATGTCAACGGGGTACAAAGCAAAGTCTTGTTACTTGTGTTTATACAATGAGAGGCAAAGTAGAAAAGAGACCATATTCTCAAAATCATGCTTCGTTCTTGGTAAGAAAAATAAGTGATTTTCTGCTGCCTCCTAATGGCAAATAAATTGCAGAGACCAGCTTAAAAACATGACTCATTCTGTTAGCATCACAGGTTTTACAGCCTATTTAACTTTGTTTTTCAACACACGTTTGACTAATGTACCCTAATTTTGCTCAGAGTATCTCCCAGACTCAGTTTCTTCAAACACCATTTGAGTATATGCAATGAACACTTTTCTAAGAGTATAAAGAATGTAGGAAGTAAAGTTATAATTTTGATATTAATGCTGTGTGCTCTTGATTCTTCTGAACCCTGATATCTTCAAGTACTAAATAAGGATATTTTAAACTTTTTTTGGCATAAATATTATAAGTAAAAATAAAATCACTTTAAAACAGTGTTTCATGTATTGCTGGGAGATTAAATTGAAATGAGCGTAGTTTTGGTGTTGAAAGTCTTAGAAATTTGCACACTTCCTGACCCAAGAATTCTACTTTTAAGCATTTGTTTTAAAGAAATAATCAAAGATGCACATAAAGATTTGGACTCAAGGGCACTTATTCCTTTAATTTCATGACATCAAAAGCACTGGAAACCACCAAAATGACACACATTAGAGTTTTGTATAAATAAATTACAGTAGAGTCTTACATTAAAATGTTAGGCAGCAGTGAGAAAAGATTATCTAGATAATTTTTATAAATTTTGAATGTTTTTCACATCACTAAATAAAAAATGTAATAAAATGTTTAGTGTAATTATATTTTTAAATAAAATATGTAAATAAAAAGATAATATGCACTAAAATATTATCAGTGATAGTTATCTATGTTGGTGATAAAGATAAATTTTTATTTTCTTAATTGTGCTTAATACTTTTTGTACATATATTACTTTTATATAATAACTTTTTTCTTATAACAAAGGTTTATAAAATAAAATTGATAAGTATAAAGCATTTGCATGCTTACTTCTTGAATCAGAACTATAATAATGAGAACCCAAATTCAAAACTCTGCATCTTTAAGAGCTTTGCCAACTGACATTTGTCTTTGTCTCAGACAAAACACTGTTCTATTTATGTTTGCAGCATTGAAAAATGCACAGTATCTTACAGCACAAGGAAAGAGATTCATAATAAAGCCCTTCATCTCAGTGCATGAGTACACCTGTAAATCATTCAACAGACTCACATTAAATATAAGCTGCAAAGCAGCAGATGTATCAAACAATAAAATTTGTGTGTGTCTGAACTATCTGCATTTCTGTTTCTCTATATGAGCATGAATGTCTTGCTAAACCCTCTATTCCAGAGCCATCTCATTGTTCATTCAATATATATTTACTTTATCAGCTGAACCTGCTATAATGGTTTTGAAAAATTATGTTGCCAATTGTTTTTTGTGATAAGAGTCCTCACAGACACTCAGCAATCCCTCCAGTATAGTGTAGGTCTTGCATATAATAATAAATAAGCAAAATACATTAGCTCTCCCTCAGGAAATTTATTTTCTGGTCAAAAAGGAAAAAAATACACAAATCAAGTGACTAGAAAAGCTATTCATCTATTCTTTCAACAACATTTGTTTAGAAAATATTCATAATGGGCAACTTGTTCAGGAGTGGAGAGAATATATGATACAATTTTATAATAAAATTCAGGGTTAATGCCAAATGGTATACGCTTGGAAGAGGAGTGAGTAGTTTAGCCCCCATATAAGCTGAGAGCATCTTGTTCAAACAAACCTAGCATGATTTTATAGATGTAAAAACTAAGTAGGTGGGAAAGTCTTCCTAGTAGAAATAGAGCTTGGGATGAAATTGAAATAATGGTTGGTATTTAGTGGAGGCAAATGACAGAAGAGTGCTCTACCAGAGGAAAAAATGAACAAAGAATCTGAACTGAGCAAGCATATGACCTACAAGTGGGCCTAAGAGATAAGAGGAGAAACTAAATATCTACCCAAGATTCAAACATGGAGAGTAAGTTTGTCTATTGATATTAAAAAATGGAGCTCTTAAAAACATTGTTCTTCCTAAAAAGAGAAGAGAGAGAAATGAAGGGAGAAAAGGAAGGAAAGAAGGAGGAAAAAAGGAAGGAAGAAAAGAAGGGAGAGAGAGAGAAAGAAAAAAAAGAAAAAGAAAGAAAGAAAGAAAGAAAGAAAGAAAGAAAGAAAGAAAGAAAGAAAGAAAGAAGGAAGGAAGGAAGGAAGGAAGGAAGGAAGGAAGGAAGGAAGGAAGGAAGGAAGGAAGAAAGAAAGAAAGAAAGAAAGAAAGAAAGAAAGAAAGAAAGAAAGAGAGAAAGAGAGAAAGAAAGAAAGAAAGAAAAGAAAAAAGAGCATCAGTGGGTTGTGAGACAACTTCGAGCAACACAGGAGATGTGTAATTGGAGTCCTTGAAGGAGACAAAAGAGGAGGGACAGAAAAAAAATGTTTTGAAGAACTAATAAAAATAAATTTTCCAAATGTGATGAAAACTATAAAGCCAGAGATCTAAGAAACTCAATGAACCCCCCAACACAAAAAATATATATAAGGAAAGTGTTTCAAAAGGCATAATAATCATACTGATCAAAACCAGTGATAAAAGGAAAATCACAAAAGCAGCCAGAGAAAATAAACATGTTATTTACAGAAGAATAAAGATAAAGATGACAACATATTTTTTGTCAGAAAGTGGAATGATGTCTTTAAATTACTGGAAACAAAACTGTCAATCTGCAATTCTATATTCAGTCAAAACTATTTTTTGATAAGATAGTTTGAGTTTGGGGAAACTCTTTGAAACAAGAATAAGTTGAACATATAAAACTCAACAAGAAAACACTCAAACTGCACACCAGCATGTCTGAGTGTGGGATCTGAGCATAAGAGCTACACAGGTCACGACACCAAGTGTTGGGTAGTGGACTGTAAGAAATAAAGAAGCTGCTTCTCTCAGCCACCAGAGCTCCCGATAGGAGGAGGGGGACAAAAAAAGTTGCATCGAGTTATATGAACAGTCCTGCCTGGGAGTGTTTTGAGCTCCACACAGCTGGCAGCAGGGCCTAGTCATCAGGGCAGAAAGCAGAGAGCAGGATGACAGAGAAAAACAGTTGATTTTTACCAGCTGTGGTTGCAAAACTGAGGGTGGGCTGCAGCCCCCATCTCCAAACCCATAAGGCCCTTTCCCCTATACTTTCTGAGATGGATGACTGCAGAGCCCAGGGGAATCTCAGCAAACGCTACAGAAACTGTTGCTACCACTGACAGGAACTGAGACTGAGGGTAGCGAGCACGATTAAATATCTACAAGAAAATAAAAAGGCATTATTAAGGCTTTATATAAAGCAGGGATCTAAGAGGCTTAGACAACAACTACTGAAAACCAAAAGAAAAGAGCCGTCTTTGCAACAGATTAAAGAGAAACCTTTATATAAGAAATCTTCTTTCTGGAAATAAAGCAGAATGCACTTCCATTAATGCCCAGGTGTAGAAGTAGTCCATTTAACACCATGAACAACCAAAGTGACAAGGCATCTCAGAAATAAAGAGAAAAATCTCCAGAAAATAAGCTTACAGACATAGAAATATGCGACTTAAATGGCAGAGAATTCAGGATGGTACTTCTGAAAAAACTCACTGAGTTCCAAAATGAGTCATATCAACAATTTTGGGAATTGAAAATAAAATACCTAGATTAGCAGAGCAAGGAGATTGAAACGCTCAAAAAGTAAAAAAAAAAAAAAAAAAAAAAAAAAAAAAAAAAAAAAAAAAAAAAAAAAAAAAAAAAAA
>PVKZ01001900.1:0-255866 GCA_004027375.1 Macroglossus sobrinus | reverse complement strand
AAACCTAAGAAAGAAAAATAATAAAAGGGAAATTTAAGAACTAGATGATATTATCAGGAGAGGAAACATATGAATAATATGCATCATTAAAGTGGTGAAAAGGAGCAGGGACTAGAAAGCATTTTCAGTCAAATAGTTGACAAGAATATTTCAAATCTAAGGAATGAGCTGGAGCTTGGAATTCAAGAAGTCAACAGAACACCCAGTTATCTCAACTCAAAAAAGGCCTTCACAACAACACATTGTATTAAAGTTATCAAAAATCAACAAGAAAGACAGAATTCTCAGGGAAGCCAGGGAGAAAAAAATGGTAACTTATAAAGAAAAACTCATTAGCTTATCGTCAGACTTCTCAGCAAAGACCTTACAAGCCAGAAAGAAGTGGAATGAAATATTCAAAATATTAAGTGAAAGGAACTACCAGCCTAAAATAATGTATCCAGCCAAACTCTCCTTTATATATGAAGGAGAAATCAAGACATTTCCAGTCTACAGCCATGCAACCCTGAACATGTTCGATCCTGTCTGATTTCAGAAACTAAGCAGAGTTAGGCCCAGTTAGTACTTGGATGGGAAACCACCTGGAAATACCAGGTACTTTAGGCTTTAAAAAAAGAAATAAAGAAAAAAAAAGATCTTTCCAGACATACAAAAATTTAAGGAATTCTCCACCACAAGGCCTGTACTACAGGAAATACTGAAAGGGGTCTGCTCACCTAAAACAGAATGACAAAAAAAGTTATATATAACAAAATAGTTATATATATATTAAGAATACAGTGACCATCAGGCAAATAGAAGAAGAGGAGTGCAATCCTTACTAAGAACAGGGCATTATAAACTTAAATAGTAAGAAGAGATTTGCTATAGCAAGATAGTAATGAATGTTTAGCATATATAGGAACAAACTGAGACAACGATAACTTAAAAGGGGAGGAATCAAAGATTCAAATTCACAAAGGGAAATAGAAAAAAGGCATGCACAAAAGAAAATGAATGACTGTATATATATATATATATATATATATATATATATATATATATATATATAACTATCCTTTACATATTTGTAATTATAACCACACACCAAAGATTCAGAACTGAAGTATATACCATAAAACAAGAAGAACCAGAGGGAAAAACCACAGAAGCCAACCAAAATAAAGAAAACAGAAACACAAGGACAAAGAAGCAATGGAAACACCAAACTACCAGAAAGCAAAAGATGAAATGGCACTAAGAAGACCTAATATTTCAATAATTACTCTAAATGTAAATGGACTGAACCCACCAATTAAAAGGCACATAGTAGCAGATAGGATCAAAAAATAAAACCTAACCACATGAAACTTTCGCAAGGATTGACCACATACTGGTACACAGAGATAGCCTCAACAAATATAAGAGGTTTAAAATCATATCAACCATGTTCTCTGATCATAATGCTTTGATACTAGAGATCAAATGCATAAAGACAGCAGGAAGAACCACAAATACATGGAGATGAAACAACATGCTACTTAAAAATAACTGAATCACAGAAGAAATAAAAAGAGAGATCAAGAGATACATAAAAACGATTGATATCAAAACTTTTGGAACACGGCAAAAGTGGTCATAAGAGGAACGTTCATATCATTATAGGACTACCTCCAAAAACAAGAAGGAGCCCAAATAAACAGCCTAAAGCTTCATCTTAAAACACTAGGAAAGGAAGAACAAATGAAGCTTAAAGTCAGCAGAAAACAACTAAAAGAAAAGCAATAGAAAAAAATTAACAAAGAGCTGGATCTTTCAGAAAGTTAATAAAATAGACAAACTCCTGGCTAGACTCATTAAAGAAAAAAAGAGAAAGGGCACAAACAAAATCAGGGATGAAAGAGGGGAAATTACAACTGACATTGCAGAAATACAAAGGATCATACAAAAATACTCTGAAAAAGTATATAACATCAAATTTAATAACGTAGAAGAAATGGAACAGTGCTTAGAAAGATGCAATCTTCCTAGACTGAATCAAGAACTGCAAAATCTAAATAGACCAATCAGCAGAATGGAAATTGAAACAATCATCAAAAGCCTAACAAAAAGTAAAAGTCCAGGACCAGATGGTTTCACCAGTGAATTCTACCAACCATTCCAGGAAGATTTAATATCTATTCTTATCAATTTTTTTCAAAAAATCAAAGTGATTGCTGTATTTCCCTAATCGTTTTATGAGGCCAATATTACTCTGATATCAAAACCTGGTAAAAAGAAAACACAAAAAAGAAAACTACAGATCAATATCTCTCTTGAACACAGATGCAAAACTCCTAAATAAGATACTAGCAAACTGAAAATAGCAGCATATTAAAAGAATTATACACCATGATCAAGTGAACTTCATCCCAAAGGCAAAGGGAAGTTTCAACATATGCAAATCGATTAATGTGAAACACCACATAAACAAATTAAAAAGTAAGAATCATATGATCATATTAATAGATGTAGAAAAAGCCTTTGACAAGATACAGCATTGATTTATGATCAAAACACTTAACAGAATCAGTATAGAAGGAAAATACCTTAACATAATAAAGGCCATAGAGGACAGACCCTCAGCCAACATTATACTTAATGGTAAGAAAACTAAAAACCTTCCCTCTAAGATCAGGAACAAGACAAGGCTGTTCATTATTGCCACTGTTATTCAGTATAACATTGGAGATATTAATAAATACTCAATTATAGTTGGAAATTTTAATACTTCTTTCTCAATAATTGATAGAATAAGTAGATGGAAAATCAGTGAGAATATAGAAGACTTGAACAACACTATCAATTTTACCTGATTGACATTTAGAGAACAATACACTCAATAACAGCATTAAAACATCTCCCTTTTAAGTACACAAGGAATATTTACCAAGATAGACCATATTCTGGGACTTAACAAAAGTATCAATAAATTTAAAAGTATACAAGTTATACAAATTAGGTTCTCTAACCACAATGGAATTAAATTTAAAGTCCATAACAAAAATATTTGCAAAATCCCCAATTATTTCAACAATCCATGGAAAAAAGAAAAAAAAATCAAAAGAGAAATTATGAAGTATAGTCATTCACCACTTAGTGCACTTTGAGAAATGCATTCTTAGGTGATTTCATAAATGTGGGAACATCATAGAATGCACTTACACAAACATAAATATATAGCTTACTACACGCCTAGGCTCTGTGGTATAGCCTATTGCTTCTAGGCTACAAATTTTACTGTTCTGTACATGTATGTTACTGTATGAAACATTAAAATAAATTAAGTACAAGAGAACATGATGCAATCAAGAGACACAGTTAAAAACAAGATATATGAGGCTGCTGCCAGCTTAACATGGCATACTGTTTTACAGCAAAGTACACTATTTAGATTTATAAAATTATAAAAAGTATACTATAGCAAATGTTTAAACCAGTAACAGTTGTTTATTATCTTTGTCAAGCATCATGTGCTGTACATAATTGTATGTGCTATACTTTTATGTGACTGGCAGTGCATAGGTACATTTACACCAGAATCACCACAAACATGTAAATAATGCTTAGCACTATGATGCTGCAATGGCTATAGCATCACTAAGTGATAAGAATTTTTCAGCTCTATTATAATTCTATGGGACCACAGTTTTATATGCTGTTCGTTGTTGACCAAAGACGGCTATGTGATGCATGACTGTATTCTGTACTGTGAAAATGAAAAGCCAACATATCAGAATTCTTGAACTGTATCTAAAGAAGTACTTAGAAAAAAAATTATATCACTAAATGCTTAAATTAGAAAAGACAGTTTCAATCAATGTCCTAAGAAATTAGAAAAAGAAAAGTAAGCAGAAGCAAGGAGTTAATAAAGAGCAAAGTTGAAATTAGTGAAGTAAAAAACAGAAAAAAGGAAAAAGTAAACCGATAATTCTTTCTTTGAAAAAAAAAATTGATAAGCCTGTAGCTAGACTTCTCATAAAAAAAGAGATACAGAATACAAAACACCAATATAAGAAATGAGAAATATAACATTACAAATCCTACATATAGTAAAAGAGTAAGAAGGGAATGTTATGAAGTTTATACTAATAAATTTCACAACTTAAATGAAATGAAAAAAAATTTTTTGAAGACAGAAACTAACAAGCTTATTCAATAAGACATAGATAACTTGAATAGATCTATATCTATTGAAAATTTTATCTTATGGTTAAAAACTTTCCCACTAAGAAAACTCTATGCTCAAATAGCTTCACTGATAAATTCTACCAAATGCATAAGAAAAAAATAATACTAATTTTACACAAACTCCTCTCAAAAATTGAAGAAGAGGGACTAGTTCTCAACTGGTTCCATGTGGCCAACACTACCATCCTCTCACCAAAGCCAGGCAAACACATTAAAAGAAGAAGAATAAAACTATAGTTTAATATACCTCATATTACATTAACATGAATACAAAAATTATAATCAAAATTTTGTCATATAGAATCAAACAATATATAAAAAGAATAATGCATTCTGATCAAGTGATATTTATCTTAGAAATTTAGTTTTGGTTTAACATTTGAATACCATATAATGTAAACAAACTTTAAAAAGCCATCACATAAACTAAAAAATAAACTACACAATCATTTCAATAAAAATAAAATTGACATAATTTAACATACATTTTTGATAAAAACTAAGAATAAAAGAGAACTTCCTCAACTTAATAAAGGGAATTATGTTAGGCTGACTCTAAAATAGCTTCTAAAGATAAGGTCTCCCACTGGATATAGGCCAGACTTAATGGTGACTCACTTTTAACAAATAGGATTCTGCAAAAGTGATAGGATATTACTTCTGAAGTTAGCTTACAAAATACATGTGATTGCCTTCTTGCTTAACTTTTTTTGTCCTCTTGTTAGCCTGCTTTGAGGAAAGTTGAGTTTCCCTATGGAAAGCCTCATGTGTCAAAGAACTGAAGTCTCCAGGCCAATAGCCAGAGAGGAACTGATACCTGCTATCAACAGCCTGTGAGAAGATAAATCCTGCCAACAACCACATGAATGAGCTTGAATGCAGATCCTCCCTGAACTCAGACTTCAGACAAAACAATAGCCACAGCTTGTGAGAAACTTTGAGGCAAGGGCATACAGCTAAGCCATTTCTAGAATCGCTATGCAGAGAAATAGTGAAATAAATGTTTATTGTCATAAGTTACTAAATTTGGGGGTAATTTGTTATTCAGCAATAGAAAATGAATATGAGTATTCAGATAAGAAATAATATAAAACTCTTTTTTCATAGACAACATGATTATCTATGTAGAAAATCTATGTCTACAAAAAAAGCTACTGAACTAAAACACAAGTTTAGCAAAGTTGCAAGATATAAGGTCAATATGCAGAAATCAATCATATTCCTAAATGCTATTAATAAACAATAAGATATTGAGCTTAAATAAATAGTAATGTTTAAAATAACATGAAATACTTGGATAAATATGAAAGACGAGAAAGACTAGTATACCTAAGATTACAAAACCAAGGTCTGAATAAATGAAAAAGTATACCTTGTTCATAGGTCAGAAGACTTGATATAATTAAGATATTAATCCATCTTAAATTTATATATAGATTTAACATAATCCCAAAGTCTCAATAGGACTTTTTTTTTGTAGAGAATGAAAACAAAATTCTAAAATTTATATGGAAATACAAAAGATCTAGAATGACTAAAACAACTTTGAAGAACAATAATTTTGAGGACACACATTACTTGATTTTAACACTTATTATACAGCTATAACAATCAAGACAACAAAGGACTATATCAAGATAGATAAATAGATAAATGGAACAGAGTATAGAGTTAAAAAATGAACTTTTATGTATATGGAAAACTGATTTTAGACAAAAGTTAATGGTAAGTCAGTGGAGAGTCTTTTGTACAGTGGTGCTGGAACCAGACACAAAATTTAAGTCAATAAGAACCCTGGACTTAAATATGAAAACAAAAGCTATAAAAATTTTAGAAAAAAACAGGAAAATATTTTGTGATCTTGAATGAGGCAAAGATTTCTTATGTATCATATCAAAAGTATGATCCAAAAAATCAATGATAATATGTACTTCAACAAAGTTAAATTTTTCTGCTCCTCAAAAGACATTGTTAAAAGAATGATTAGACAAACCACAGACTAGGAGAAAATATTTGCAAAGTATTTGTATGATAAAGGATTTGTATTTAGAATACATAAAGAATCTCAAAACTCAGTAATAAAAAAAATAATAAAAATGAGCAAAAGTTTATAACAGACATTTTATCAAATGTATTGTGATAACAAGTAAGCACAGGAAAAGATAGTTAACATAATTAGTCAGTAAGTAAATGTAAATTAAAACCAAAATGAAATATCATTACTTATTTATTAAATTACTCTTAAATTTAATTGAAATTTTGAAAACTGGCCATGCCAAGATTTGGCATGATTAAAGAGAAACTGGAACTTTTATAAACCACTACTGAGAGTATTAAATTATATGACCATTTTGGAAAACATTTTTACAATTTCTTAAGAAATTAAATATATACCTACCATATGATCCTGGCATTTCACATGTAAACATTTACCCAAAATAAAGCACATGTTTATACAAAGACTTGTCCATGAATGTTCATCACAACGCTATTTGTAATAGCCCCAAACTGGAAACAACCCCAGTGTCCTCAATAGGTGAATGTATCAACATTGTTGTATATCCATAAATAGAATACCAGTCAACAATAAAAAGGAATAAACTCTGATACATACAACAACATAAATAAACTCAAAATGATTATGCTGAGTAAAAGAGCAGCAAGACCAACAAAAATAAGCATTAAACATAATAGTTCTATTTGTACAAAATTTTGTAAAGTGCAAACTAATTTATAGTGATAAAAAGCAGATTAGTTGTCCCATTGACACCAATGGACAGATATTCCAGGCAAAGAATCAACAAGAAAACAATGATCTTAAAAGACACACTAGACCAGATTAATTTAATAGATATTTTCAGAGCTTTTTAACCTAAAGCAGAAAAATATGCATTCTTCTCAAGTGCACATGCAACATTTTCCAGAGTAGACCACATGTTAGGACACAAAACAAGTCTCAATAAATTTAAGAAGATTAAAATCATATTATTTGTCTTCTCTGATCACAATGGTATAAAACTAGAAAACTTATAAGAAAAAAACTGGAAAATATGTAAACTCATGAATGCTAAATAGCATGCAAATAAATAATGAATGAGTTATTAATGAGATCAAGGAAGAAATTAAAAGATACCTAAAGATAGATGAAAATAAAAACACAATGACTTAAAATATATGGGACACAGCAAAAGCAATCCTAAGAGGGAAATTCATAGCAATTACAGGTTTACTTCAGTAAAACAAGAAAAAAAAAGCTTAAATAAAATAATCTAAACTTACACTTAAAAGAACTAGAAAAAGAACAGGAAACAAAACCCAAAGTGAATAGAAAGGAGGAAATAATAAAGATCAGAGAGGAAATAAACAAAATAGAGTCTAGAAAAATAATACAAAAGATTAATGAAACCAAGAATTGGTTCTTTGAAAGGATAAACAAAATTGACAGATCCTTAAACAGACTCATCAAAGAAAAAGAGAGATGACTCAAATAAATACAATCAGAAATTAAAAAAGGAGAACTAACTACAGACTCCACAGAAATATAAAGGATCGTAAGAAAATACTATTAGCAATTATATGTCAAAAATTGGACAATCTGAAAGGTATGGACACATTCCTAGAAACATACAATCTTCCAAGACTGAGTAAAAAAGAAACAAAAAATCTAAACTGACCAAATACCACCAATAAAATAGGATCAGTATTCAAAACCTCCTCCTAAAAAAAATTCTGGACAAGATGGCTTTATTAGAGAATCTTACCAAATATTCAAAGAATTAACACCTATTCTTCTCAAACTATTCCAAAACATTCAAGAAGAGCGAAGGCTCCCTAACTCCTTTTATGAAGCCACCATTACCTTGATTTCAAAACCAGACAAAGACATTACAAAATAAGAAAACTATAGGCCGATATCTCTTATGAACATTGATACAAAAATCCTCAACAAAATATTAGCAAACAGAATTCAGCAATACGTTAAAAATATCATACACCATGATCAAGTTGGATTTATTACTTGAATGTAAGGTTGGTTTAATTTCTGCAAATCAATTAATGTGATCCACCACCTTAACAAATCAAAAGATAGTGACCATATGATCATATCAATAGATGTGGAAAAAGCGTTCTACAAAATTCAGCATGCATTTATAATAAAAACTCTCACCAAAGTGGAAATAGAGGGAACATACCTCAACATAATAACTACCATATATGAAAAACCTAAAGCTAACATTATACTCAATGGGGAAAGGCTAAAAGCATTTTCCTTAAGATCAGAAACATCAATGACATAATGCTATATAGAGAAAACATGAAATATTCCACAAAAAAAACCTGTTTGAACTGATCAATGAATTCAGTCAAATAGCAGGTCATGAAATAAATATTCAGAAGTCAATGGTATTTTTATACATCATTGATGAACTTTCATAAAGAGAAATTAAGAAAACAATTCTGTTTACAATTGCATCAAAAACAATAAAATACCTGAGAATCAAATTAACCAAGGAAGTAAAAGACCTGTTCTAAGAAAATTATGTCATTGAAAAAGAAATTGAAGATACAAATAAATGGAATCCTATGCTGTGCTCATGGGTAGTAAGAATCAAGATCATTAAATTGGCCATACTACCCAAAGCAATCTATAGATTCAATGCAATCCCTATCAAAATATCAATAGCATTTTTTTCAGAGAGCTAGAACAAATAATCCTAAAATTTATATGGGGCCATGAAAGACACATAAATTTATATGTCTTAAATTTATAATAATCCTAAAATTTATATGGAACCATGAAAGACATATTTGGAATAGCCACAGCAATCTCGAGAAAGAAAACCAAAATTGGAGGTATCATGCCACCTGATATCAAACTATGCTACAAGGCTACAGTAATCAAAACTGCATGGTACTAGCATAAAAATAGATACTTTGATCAATAGAATGGAATAGAGACCCCAAAAATAAATATACACCTATATGCTTACTTAATATATGACAAAGGAGGTAAGAATATAAAATGGGGTAAAGACAGTCTCCTAAATAAATAGTGTTGGAAAAATTGGACAGATACTTGCAAAAAAAGAAAAAAAAAGAAAGGGGACCACCTTCTCACACTGTATACAAAAATAGATTAAAATGGATTAAAGATTTAAATGTAAGAACCAAAACCATAAAACTTCTAGAAGAAAACATAGACAATAAACTCTCTGATATTAACAGTAATTTCTTTTTGGATATATCTTCCCGGGCAAGAAAAACAGAAGACAAAATAAACAAATGGGACTATATCAAACAAAAAGTTTTTGTACAGCAAAGGAAACCATCAACAAAACAAAAAGGCATACAAATGATGTCGCTAATGATACATCTGATAAGAGGTTAATATTCAAAATATATAAGGAAATCATACAACTCAACAACAAAAAACCAAAGAATCCAATTTAAAGAGTGGGCAGAAGATCTGAATAGATACTTTTTCTAAAAGGAAATACAGATGTCCAATAGACATGTGAAAAGATGCTCAAAGTCATTAATCATCAGAGAAATGCAAATTAAAACCACAATGAGATATCACCTCACACCTGGCAGAATGGCTACCATCAATAAATCAAAGAACAACAAGTGTTGATAAGGATGCAGAGCAAAGGGAACCCTCATACACTGGTGGGATTACAAATTGGTACAGACATTGTGGAAACAGTCTGGATATTTCTCAAAAAATTTAAAATGTATATACCTTTTGACCCAGCAATTGCACTTCTGTGTATTTATCCAAAGAAAGCCAAAACAATAATTTGTAAAGATCTATGCACTCCAATATGTATGGCATCACAATGTATAATAGCCAAGATATAGAAGCAACATAAATGCCCATCACCAGATGATTGGATAAAGAAGTTATGGTTTATATATACAATGGAATATTACTCAGTCATTAAAAAAATGAAAGCCTACCATTTGCTACTACATAGATGGACTTGCAGGTTATTATGCTGAATGAAATAAATCAGAAAGAGAAAGAGAAATACCATATGATTTCACTTATATGGGGAATCTAGGAACAAAAAGAACAAACTAATAAAAAACAGACTCACAAATATAGTGGACTATATGGTGATGGACAGAAGGGAGGGGGCTTTGGGGGACTGGAAAAATAGAGAATACAGTTATCAGTAATATATTGGTTAGATAGAAAACCAGAGGAGAGAAGGAGCAATTAGGGGGATTGTTTTATAAACTATAAAAATGTCTAAGCAGTGTACTGTATACTTGAAACTAATTAAATAAATAAATTTTAAAAAATAAATAATGACTATTTAAAATAAAACAATAAAAGCAAAATAAAGCAAATTAGTTGTTACTTGGGAGAGGGGTAGGAGGGGTAAAAGAGAAAGATCTCAAAGGGGCAAGAGAAAACTTTGGGGCAATACATATGCTAATCATCTTTATTGCGGTAAAAGTTTCATGGGTGCATGCATATGTCAAAACTTATCAAATTGTAACTTTTGAATATGTACAACTTATTGTATGCCAATTATGCCTCAATAAAGCTGTCAAAAATTAAAGAAAAAATAAAAGCAGAATGATTGTAATTCTTACATGAAAGGACTATGATGAAATGAGATACTGTGTATGCAAAAACTTTGGAAAGAGTATAGAATGTGAGCCGCTGTATCTGTGCTTCTGTCTTATCATCTTTGTTAGGTGTTGATGAGGAAGTTTACATACACAATTTTCACAAGACCCTTCAAGGTGCATGAGACATGCGTCAGCAGTGGTTGTATCATATATATTAGTTTTAGTATTTTTAACCTAGTTTGGCACAAATCAACAATTCTTCATTTGTCAGAAAAAGAAGTGGATTAAATCTTTCTCCCTGCCTTTTTTTCTCTCTCTAAATCTTGACCCTAATTACCTTCCAGATACTCTATCAGGAGAGCTGAATACACAATTGGGTTCATCATTTATTCAGCATATGTAAAGTAGCTATGTAACAATTTACTGCTGAGATACATATCATCATTGAGCTTAAAATGAAACACACTAAGTACAAATTCCATTTTTCAAAAGGCTTATCCAATAAGTCAAACCAGAGAAAGTGGAAAATCTGGCTTTTAACTGCAGAATCAGGAAAAATATCTCTGCCTTGTCCAATCAAACATTTCAGGCCAAGCAAACTCCTTGGAAAAGCTTAATTTTTTAATTACCAATTTATGAGTTTAAGGATGAAATGTTTTAGGACTGTCATTGCTAAGCCAGAGAAATCAATATTTTTCTGTTAACAGGCAAGCTGTCATATAATGAAATCAACCAAAGACTTCTATTTAGCAGCCCAGAAAAAAAATGCCTGAACTGGAGACAGTTCTTTGCTGTATTTTGATCTCCTAATCCAGGCTGGTAAAACCTTTATCATCTTCTGTCCTAGTGAGTATATGTACTGCAGTTTCACACCTGTTTGGAAAATTCTAATTCACTTTGTTAAATAATATATTGTAATTTGTTGATTCAAGAACAAAACTAGTCTTCTCTGTTATTTGGAAAATGGGAATCTGAGGCCTTATGTTGATCCCATTAATCACATTACTTCTCCTTCTCTTGGAGTTACACATATAATAGATCATAAATTCTCCTGGCAAGGCTGAGGTTATAACTTTTATGGTTAAAGAGGAAAAGGAAGATCCTGAGACTAAGGTAACTACTTCTCTAAAGGGTTCTCATTCACAGAGCTATTTCAGTGTATGTCTTATGTTGTCTTTCATCTTTCTGAATCCTAAATAAGAGCAATGCTTTAAAATGATTAAATGAAGATAGGAGTGAATCATGTTAAGATATTCTGTTGTATGTTGAATAAGTCTTTAACTTATAAAGCTTCACTTTCAACAGTCTTTCATTCAACTAAGCCCACTTTTCCATCCCACTTCCAACAGTCATTCATTCAACCAATACCAATTCAACCAATACTAGGCACCAAGCATTATGCTTAGGTGCTAAAGATTTAATAATCCTTTCCTGGAAGTACTACATGAATGTAAAGTAGTATTTCACATGTGAACTGAGGTATAAAATGTGATACACACAATTTTTTTGAAAAAAATTGCCTCATAAAGCAAGATATTCCTCTGTGTGTATATTTATATGTATACTCATGTGTGTTGTTTAGCTCTTTGTTACAGCACAGTACTGCCAAGGATAAGTTTGTCAGACAGCATTTATCAAAATTATCTATGTGTCACCTCCATCAGAATCACATGGAAGTGCTTGGGAAAAAAATGCAGTCTTGGGCCTCAGTCCAGTTTGAATTCATTAGAATCTCATGTAGGTAGGGCCTGTAAATATGAAGATTAACTCAGTTCCTATGTAACTGTGCATATTAAGTTTAAAGAACACTACTACATGAACAGTTACAAGAACGACCTCAATTTTTTAAATGGGAAGGTAGTCTCTGGGATGTAAAAGCAAAAAAGTACAGGTGGCCTCCCACAACTCCTGGGAAAGACATACAAGCTTTGTGATGCCTGTGGCAGCTCTGGGGCACCTCTGAAGTAGTGCTGCTATATTCCCAGAGCAAAACAGAAAAGTTTTCTAGTAAGAATGTCTACTCAGTAGAAAGGGGCCATGGAATAAAAGATTCAGTACTGGGAAATGAGCACTTGGTTGTCACCCTGTTTCTGCTGCCTAATGATTTTGATATCAGAAAGGTCAATTCTTTGAGAGTAATTCCTATTTTTTAATACAGGAAAAAATCACAAAAAAGTACTTTTATTTCCTTCAATTTTAAAAATAGCTTTGCTGAATTAAGTAATATTGTATGTAAGTTCTTTCTCTTCATAACTTTAAATATTTTGTGACAATCCCTTCTGGCTTGCAAAATTTCTGTTGAGAAATCAGCTGACAATCTAATGGGCACTCTCTGTAGGTAACTAATTGCCTTTCTCTAACTGCTTTTAAGATTCTCTCTTTGTCTTTAACCTTTGGCATTTTGTATATGATGTGTCTTGATGTGAACCTTTTTGGGTTCATATTGTTTGAGACTCTCTGTATTTTCTGAACTTGTATGCCTATTTCCTTCATTAGGTTAGGGAAGTTTCCTGTTATTATTTCTTCAAATAGGTTTTTGATTCCTTTCTCTCTCTCTTCTCCTTCTGATACCCCTATGATGTAAATGTTGGTATGCTCAATATTGTCCCAGAAGCCTCTTAACCTATCCTCATTTTTTAAATTATTTTTTTTTCTTTTTGCTGTTCTAGTAGGTGTTTTCTGCTACCTTAACTTGTAAATCACTAATTTGATCCTCTGTTTTATTTAATCTGTTGTTGATTTCTTCTAGTGTATACTTCACTTCAGTTATTATAGTCTTCATTTGACTAGTTCTTTTTTAAAGTTCTGTCTTTTTTTATTCTTACTATGTCTTTGTTGAAGTTCTCACTAAGTTCCTTAAGCATCTTTATAACTAGTGTGTTGAGCTGTGTATCTGGTAGCTGTTGAAGTTCTAACTAAGTTCCTTAAGCATCCTTATAACTAGTTTGCCTCCATTTCATTTAGTTCTTTTTTTTCTGGTGTTTTCTCTCATTATTTCATTCAAAACATGTTTCTTTGTCTCCTAATTTTGGCTGTCTCTCTGTGTTTCTCTCTATGTACTAGGTAGATCTGTTACATCTCCCAATCTTGGTAGGGAAACCCTGTTAGTAAATGTCTTTTGGGGCTGTGTGGCACCATCTCCTTGAGCTTTTAAACTAGGTGCTCCAGGAGTATTTTTTGTGTGGGTTGTGTGTGGCCTCCTGCTGTAGTTGAGTCTTAATTGATGTTGACATGTCAGTAGATTGGATTCACCCACAAGTTGACTGGCTATGAGGATTGGCCATGACCACAGTGTACAACCTGCTATGTGGCAGCTGACTCCATGAAGCTGGATTAGCCCCAAAGGCCTCTGATGCCTTCTGTGACCACCCTTTGGATGTGCCCCTTCTTGGACTACTCAAGTGGTACTCTGTTTTGTCTGAAGCTGGCCACCAATTGTGTTGGTTATGAGGCCTCTTAGGAGGGACTCCCATCCAGGCCAAGGTCAGTCATTGGAATCGGGGAGTTTTAATTTCATATCTTGATTCAGCCATTTAGTAGTGGTGTGACTTTGAGCAAATAAGTTAATTTATCTTTCTCAATTTATTTACTTACACAATGAATATTAAAAATAGTTTTTGCATCATAGGTTATTGTAAAGATTAAATAAAACCATGCATTTGAAAAGAGAATCACTGAGCCTTGCATACAGTTGGTACTAAATAAATACCATGCTATTATACAATTTGGGGGGATCTTGACATTGGGTAGCGGTCAATAGTTCACTACTCATTAAGGAATCTGGAATTCAGAGCTCATTCTTAGTTACAAGTCTCTACCCTATGATATTATATTTTCCTTTATTTTTTCCCATTATACTAAAAATTTAACCATGCTTTAATATATTTTACAAGTATTTTTAACCCTTTTTTTCTCAAGCCTATTTTCTTTTGGGGGTCAATTCTTGTAGTTCTGACATATTCCTTACTAAACAAAATATATAGTTTTATGGAAACCCATTTTCAGGTAAATATAAAGTATCAGAGGAAGAATTTCTGCCTTCACGAAGCTTAAAGACTGATTTATGCACAATGACAGGTTAAAATGAGCTAGTTTCCCACATTGGTATAAAATAGGCACTGAGAATTTTGTGCTTCTTGGTCCTTGACTCCGCTCACTTAAAACGTGATTTGTTCTGGTCCACTTCTCTATTTTGTTCTTATGAGCAGAAATCACTCTAAGTTTTCTTATCGCTTATGTACAAAGGGCAAGTCCCCAAAAATCATTGGCTAAGTATTCTTGCCTTTATTTTAATGAAGCTTCATACACTCCCTGCACTAGAGTCAATGTTTGCATTCTGTTTTAAGTTTATGTCAGCCACAGTCTTTTTATCCCATTCTCCCTCTACCACCACCTACCTCTTCATCTGCATCTGGTTCCTGCCACAGTGCTGATTTGACTAAGGATTCCAATTGTACTGTCTAATCCTGGCAACTTTGTAGCTTAGCATTCATGCTTATCTGGTCCTCTGAATTCTTATTAGTTTGATGCTTTTGTTTGCTTGGGGCATAAGAAATAACATATGTTTGATAGCTTGGAGTTGTAATAGGTAATTGATGCAGTTCATCCTCAGCCAATTACTGCTACCATAATCATATAGTTTTGTATGATAGGAATAGTATTCTGTTAAAAGAAAAGAAAACTGGATATCAGCAGGTTATTCCTACAAATAGATATGCTTTCAGGTATTACTTGAAAACAACTGAACTAGGCCTTCACCGAGAAACTTGAGTATACTTTATGTTTAATATTGCTGAAAAATTTAAAACTAGCCAGCTTCTTCTCTTATGCTGAGACAGTTCTATCCTATGTGGAATCAAAGAAGATTGGGTGCCAACAGAATCAACAATTACCAAACATGAACTATGTGCCAGGCTCTGAGACCAGCACTTAACCTGGTTAACTCATCTGATGCTCACAACAACCTTAAGAAATACTACTATCCATATAACACAGATAAGAAAATTGAGGCCCAAAAAAGGCTCCAGAATTACATATAGATTGTCGATCTAAGATTTAGTCTCAGCTCTGTCTGAATTTAAACACTCACTCTTATTCTTCTGAACATAGGGACACTATACTGGTTAGTATTGTTGAGTTCCGACTACATGCCACAATAATAATAGTTAAAATTTATATAGCACTTCTTAGTTTCAAGCACTGTTATATGTTTTAATTAATTAAATTCTCATAATGATCTTGTGAGTTAGTCATTATTATCTCTATTTTACAGATGAGAGAACTGAAACATGGGTTGCTCAACATCATAGAGCTTTAAAGTGGCAAAGCCAGCATCTAAAGGCAGGCAGTATGGCTCCACAATCTCAATAATGAACCTAACTTCTTACACCTACCAGCATATTTGATTAATTAATCAGGTTATTAGCAAAGCCCATTGCTTCATATCTATTACTACATAACAAACTACCTCAAAACTTAGTGTATTGAAAAATAATTTTATTTTGTTTATGATTTTATAAGTCAGGAATCCAGAAAGTGCCCAGCTGGGCCCTTCTTGAATCCATGCAGCATTAGTTGGAGTGACCACAGCTAGAGTTACTTTCATGGTGACTTCTTCCCTACATGCTTTCTTCTCTCTCTCCCTCTCTTTCTCTGTGTCTCTTCCTATGGGATTTCATCTTCTGTGTTCTTGGCTTCTCACAGTGTGATGATTTTAAGTTCATTAGACTTTTAACTTGGTGGCTGGCTTCCAAGGTGCAAGATGAGGAATTTGCTGGACCAACTAATGGTTTTACTTAGAATTGGCACAGGGTTACTTCTGCCATATTCTAAAGGCCAAAGCAGTCACAGGGCCTACCCAGATTTAAAAGGTAGAGAAATAGGTTCTATTTCTTTCTGGGGTGGTAGCAAGGTAGCATTGCAGAAGAGCATGTGAGGAAGGGCATTTTTTGAAAAATGTAATCTGCCACACTCTCATACCCAGTACTTGTTGTTTACCTTACAATGCTGTGTCATTTATTTTAGCACTGTAATTTCAAAAAAAATGTCCTTACATAATATGTAAAAGTATATCTTGTACATTGTCTAAAACAAAGCAATTCAATGATGTTTCTTGAATTGAATAAAATTTTATAATATTTGATGCCTAAGAAAATTATCCAGCAAGGGAGACCCATTCTTCACCAAGATTTGAGATAATGTCCAATAGCATATAAAACCTATAGAAGGCAGGGGTCATAGATGAGACACAGTTTGTTTTGTGGAATAAACATACATAAGCCTCAGACATAGACCTTTTGTCATCTAGACTGGTATAACATAGAGAAGTTTATAAATTATTCTGGGCATATATCAACCATCCCAGTACATGGAAGTACTGGGATATTAAATACAGATGATAACTGAAGCTGGATTACATGAATAAAAATATGACAATCAAAAGCTTTTAAACTAAGTACAAGAGCTATGAGAGCAGAGCATATGGCTTGGCTTCAGTGCCAATATGCTTTGCACCATGTGCTCACTGGTGTAAGTTCCAGAGTCCAATGGTCTGAACACTAGGAATCTCAATGATCCAATAACAGGAGAAGATAGATGTTTCAGCTCAAGAATACAGTTTGCTCTTCCTCTGCTTTTTTATTCTCTTTGGATCCCCTGCAGATTGGATAATGCTCACCCACATTGGTGAGGGTGGATCTCTTCACTCAATTTACTGAATCAAATGCTAATCTTTTCCAGAAACACTCTCAAAAACACACCCATAAAGAATGTTTCATCAGCTATCTAGACATCCTTTAGGTCAGTAAAGTTGACAGGTAAAATTAACCTTCATATAACATAATTTAAAAAAATAAAGTGGACGTGATATATAGAAGATGTCTTTAACCTCCAGTAAAAGAAAATGTCTTTAATCTCCACTAATAGCCAACACAGTAAAAGCAAAACTTCACAGTGGTATGAAAAAGGGAAAGTGGTGGGGAAATTGGTCATATGGCACATAGTAGTAAAAGTTTGCTGAACTAAAAAAAAAACTTGCCCTTTGGCAAAAGCACTTTAAGAACGGAGTCTATGTACTCACTGTTCCCTCTGTTTGGAACACTCACATTGCCCCCACTACCCAAAATAATACCCAAATACTCACTCTTTCATCTTCTTCAAGTTTATAACAAATGTCATCTTCTCTGTGAGGTCTTTCATGTATTACAAATTACAAATCCCTTTTCCCCAAAATCTTTATATCTTTTTCCCTAGCTTTTTCTCCTTAGTGCTCATCATCATCTGGCACACGATATAGTTCACTCATTTATTTTGTTTATTATCTGTCTTATACCACCAGATTATGATCTCCATGAAGGCAGGGAATTTGTTTTGCACATTGATGTATCTGAAGCCCCTATTGGAAATAGTAGGTGTTCAGTGAAAGTGTGTTGAATGAATGAACAAAAGCATGAAGGAGTTAATATTTACATCGTGAATACTAGTTTGACTAGATTGTATTTTCTTTATCACATTAATATTGTTCATTTGTATTTTGTCATTTGGTAGTTTTGCTCATATTTTATTCGTGAACCTATTTTAATTTACATTTGTGTAATAACAATATATATGAGCAGCTTAATATACCTAGCATTATGTCCCTTCATATGTAAATAATAAGAAACAGTACAGATAACACTTGAAGTCTTTGTTTCTTTTCTTTAAAAAACATTGTACATTGTTCAAATTTTAAAAATATATTAGATACAAGAATTGCTGGCTAGTGAGTGTCAGGAGGGGTTCTGTTTGTGGGTGTGTTCTGTGATTTAATCTTTGTTTTTGATCGTTCAAGTTCCCTCTCTCCTTCTGTACCCTGCCTTGGGAATCAAGAATTGTATGAAAGAAGAAATAGGACGTGGGCTGTTGGTTAGCATTTTTACAAAAAAAAAATAAAGCACTATTACTGAAACCAGCTTCTCCCTTGCCCATTAGTGTTACTCAAAAATTGCAACAGTTTTAAGAATCTATCTTTTAAATAAGGTCTTATTTCTCTGAAATTGTAGCTATTGCAAAGCACATTTAGAGTTTTATATGGTGGTGTATATTTTCCCCCTTAAGTTGATGGCTGTAACTATTAGGCAGTTGTTGAATGCACTGAAAAATCAATTGTTCTGGGGATGATTTCCCCACAAATTGTTCTATCCCAAAGTTTGGTGTTAGCTCAGTGCTTCAGATGTTTGTTAAACTCTCTCTCTCTCTCTCTCTCTCTCTCTCTCTCTCTCTCTCTCTCTCTCTCTCTCTCTCTCTTCGAGCTTTGATTATTCTAGAAGGTCCAGGACAGTGTTTTCAAATATAGAAAGAACTCTATACTTTTGAAAATATTTTATAAACAAGCTCTTCTAGCCTCAGTCTTAGAGGTAGGAATATAACACTTATTCTCGGCTTTAGAATACTCTTTCTCAGCTCACTTTCTAGCCCCGCATCAACCTTGTATACCACGTACAGTAATCCTTAAATCTCTCTACCAAACCACAATGATTTCACATCATAAGCCTTAGTACTGTGTGTAGGAAATCTAACCATTACAGAATGGCAGAGAAAAGATGCTTCAGCTTATATGAAGGAAGTATAGATTATAAATGGGGAAATACTCCTTTCTCTCTTTCCCCTCTCCTTCTGAACACACATAATATCTGTTGCTACTGGATTTTGTGGCTAAAGAGAGCCTGAATAAAGCAATACTCTCTCATGGTCCTGACTGTCGTACTACATTTTTCTGGGACCAGAGATTAATTCTTTAACGTATGCATTATCTTACTACTGCATTAAATGCAGAAAAATAATATTAATTATTATATCATCCTCTTTCAAGGCTGTGATATTGGGTCACATGTGTCTAGTGGAAGATTTCCATTTTATTT
This sequence comes from Macroglossus sobrinus, assembly GCA_004027375.1. Classification (NCBI taxonomy): domain Eukaryota; kingdom Metazoa; phylum Chordata; class Mammalia; order Chiroptera; family Pteropodidae; genus Macroglossus; species Macroglossus sobrinus. Next base: position 236,175 of record PVKZ01001900.1, on the reverse strand, counting down.
TCCTTCATGAATCTCCCTGGGATAGTTAGCAAGCATAGTGTTTACCTTTACTACAGCATTTATCTTTTTTTTTCTGTCTCTCATAGAGGGTGTGAGTTTTGAGAAAGCTTTGTCTGCTTCACTTAACCCCCAGCCCAGCTACATCATTATCATAACCATACAATTATTTATAGTAAAGATACATGGATGATTTAAAAGCATCTTTGAAAGTCCTACTATGTGTAATGCTTTGTACTAAAAAGTTTTTATGCAGTGTCTAATGGGCTCTAACATAGGAATCACACGTTTTCATTGAACATTCTTGTTATGGAGCATTTCCAATTGAAATATCCTAAAAATGTCTTTGCACTTGGCAGTAGCATTTCAAAACCCCTCCTGTTGCCCAAAATGATTATCATGTCTGCACCTGATCTCTAGCCTGTTTCATTCTCCAGGTCCTTTTTATTTTATACTAATATTTTCTAACACTCACCAGAGGCTCTTCTTGTCCCATTATCAACCCTCTTATTTCATCAAAGCCAGGAAGGGAGAGAAACTGTTAGGATGACAGAAGTCACAACTGAATGTAGCCTAATCATGGAAGTGACATCTTATCAATTAATCTATTAGTTGGAAGAAAGTCACAGTTCCTTCCTACACTAAAGTGGAGGAATCACAAAAAGCTGTTAATATTAGGAGGCAGGAAAAATGGGGGCCAGCCTAGAGTCTGTTTTCCACAAATGCTCCACAATCAAAATGATCTCTAAAACTTTAATAATAAAATTTAAAAGTAACACATTTATAAAATCAGTCCAGTTGCAGCAGATACTGTTAATATCTCCTTCATATTCTCCAAGCCGCAACCAATTTTAGTGTACCCCGGCTTGATTTCCAACAGCTAGCATCTGTATCTCTGTGTTTGAGACTGTTGAGGAAGAAATTTTACCCTACCTTTCTAGGTTCTTCTATCCAGTCTAAGAACAAAACTTACATGTCACAGATTAACAGAAGAAAATTCAATTTAATTTTGTATGTATGAGGGTTCCACAAGAACATGGAAGACTCCAGGAAAAATCCATCATTTGAAACTTATATGCCATCTTGAGCTAGGGTGAATGGGGTAGTGATCTGGGACTTCAAAGAGGAAGAAGACAATTCACATGAAGATAGAAAAGCAAATGTTTGGTAAACAAATGTTTGCTAGACTATACAGAGACAATGAGATACAGAGTTACATAGATCTCTAGGACAGCTGAGTCTCACCCACCACACCTAGCCAAAATTTTCTGTAGATATCTCTGGTGATAAGTCTATACGTGGAGCAAGCCTCCAATAATTTATCTAAATTATTTTAGGTAGTTAAGGAGGAGATAACTATACAAACTCCTTGACTCTTCTGATTCTTAAAAAAAAAATAGCCTAAAATCTTCATGCCAGAGACACATTTTGGGATGGCAAATTTTGCTCCAGTGCAAGACCTTCTCTCATGCAGGAACCTGATATTCAGATGATACATTTTACTTTATTACATCATTACTGGCTATTTTGAGATGAATAATCCATACAGGCTTTCTGAAGATGCCTCATAAGGCCAGGCAATTGCTTACACTTGTTATTAAGTGCCAGCTAGCTTGAAAACATATCCTCTAATATTCCTCTCCTGCCTTCTATACTTCAGTGCTTCCTTTCCCTTCAATTCTTCTTTCATGGATCTGCTATCTCCAATAAAGTGTGGTATATAGGCTTTTTGCTTAAAACTCTGTTTTTTTTTTAAGTAAACTAGGTTAAGACCTGTAAATTAAAGTATTTAAAATTTGGCATGGGTCTAGTGTAAGGTTAGGATAGTGGGGTATTTTGAGGAATGAAGACATGTTATTTCTATCATCCAATTCCCAAACCCAGAACAATTTTTTAAAAAAATATACTTCTCCCCTGCTTCCAGATATCTATTGCATTTAAACTCTGTTCTGAGGTTACCCCGAAATATTAATACTTCCATCCCTCTTGGTCTCATTTTCCCATAAACAAGGTAGAATGTATGTATTTCATACTGAGGTCCCTGTTCTAGTACTGGAAAGTGTGTATATTATGTATGATGCTCTTTTAACTTACCCTCAGGGTATTCCTGTTGATCTTTTAGGGTCACAGTTCACTTTGTGAGTTATAAAACTACCGAATGAGAAAGATTAGTTCTAGCCAAGATACAATTTTAAGGAGATGCACAAAACAAAATGAAGAAAAATGGCCCTCAGACTGCTCTGCACTTGTAAAGTTAAGCTCCAAAAAAATAAAACAAGCAGGTCACATGCAAAGAAGCAGGCAAGATTTGTTCAGCTGAGAGGACTCTTTTCCTTGGGTTAATTACAAGAGGGGACATGAGTCAAATGAGTCACAGAATAAGTAGGGCAGAGTTTGTCTTTCAGGGAATGCAGTAGTGTGGATGTACCATGGCCCCTTAAGAATGCTCAGCAGGCATGACATCCTGAATCCCATACTATGTCAGGCAGAAGCCTACCATATAGAACTTTCTCATATCCTTATGAACTTGGTCTAGTTCTGTGTTAATGCTCATCTTAAACTGAGCTTCCTAGAGGGAGCTCATCTCTCTGTTTGATCTGTCCTCTTAATGAAGAAGTTGGATTGGGCAGAGTTAAGTATTTAGTTGATAAGAGACCCACTCAACCTAAAGCTATGCCAAGCTGTGGGGTAGACCAAGTTGAAATGTGGGCAATGTGTATTGAGAGCTTTTCAATGGAATGTCATAGCAAGGGAATCCAAGGTGGGTCCTGAGACCAATGTAGGGGACCAAGGATGAGATGTGCTGGAAGAGAAATTCAAGAAGGAGATGATTCTAATGAGCAAATGAAAGTGACCCTGTATAGTACCATGATCAGCAGGCTGCTGTCCATGACTGTATATTTATGAAACTGGGTAGTTCCATGTGATTCAAAGGTTGAGAGGTAGCAAAGATATTTCTCTAAAGTCAATTGATATGTCATAGATTTCAATGTGGGAGATAGATTAACAATCTAATAATTCATGACTTAATCGTCATTTTGTGGCTGTTTCTCTCTAGAAGTAAATTCTTTCTTCAAATGCAAGCTGACCAGAAAACATAATAGATACAGTAGATAATAAATAAATTGCTGTAGTTAAGAATGAAAGAGTACAGATGGATAGGTTAGGTGTTTCTCCACTCCCTCCAAATTCTGAGCCCCTGAATCTCCCCTTCTATGTCATTTCTAGTATTCTATAGGATATTATTGGAAACAAAAATTCTACATTACCTGAGAGCAGGAAAATAAGAAAATTTGGGTAGAGCATTGGTGAGGGTGGGGTGAAAGCTGAAGCAGACAGTTCCCATTCTTCCTGACACTGATGAGTTTATGAAATGAAAATCTTAAAGCACAATTTCTATCTCCACAATGCCCATGGAGAACATGTTTCAGTTTTTAGAGCTCTAATCATTGTTTAGAAAACTTGGATGTGGTTACAGAGTGTAGTAGTTAGCATGTCTGTTTTACACACAAAAGGTCTTGGATTCATGCCCTGTGGAGCCATGGCGTGGTCCCTGAAGAAGCCTGATGTCTGATCTTGGAAGCTAAGCAGGGTCGGGCCTGGTTAGTACTTGGATGGGAGACCACCTCAGAAGACCAGGTGCTGTATGCATAAATAACAATAAATAAAAATAATAGAAAACTCTGGTAGTCTCGAATACTGTTCCTTGGTATCCACTGTGTGTGTGTGTGTGTGTGCGTGTGTGTGTAATAAAGAGCTATTCCTTGCCTTTTATTTCCCACATGAATTACCAAATACTCTCATGCCTCACCAGGACAAGACATTCAGAATCATGACTTTTGATCAATGCACGATTTTAGAATTTCTGCTGCATCATGAAAACAAAATTATATTCAAAGTGGTTTTAGTGTTAAATATATTTCATTATATACCACTTCTTGGAAATGATTGTGTAAATATTAGTGAAGTATAGTTTGTAACAGTCTCTTTCTATCTTGTGGATATTAAGTTCCTAATATTTTAGAGAATATACTAGTGCTTGTTAGAATACTATTATTTCACATCTCCTCCCTCCTCATCAAAACATCCTCAAAGTTTCTGCCTTTGTTGCCTTTTCTACCTTACTTAGTAAAATTTACAGTGTATTTTATTTTGCCTTCTTACTTTGACCTTTTTAAAAATCAGTTACCCCTAACCCTTGAGCTTTCTAATTGACCATATTTTTTTCTTCTTAATAAATTTAGCATATGCTTTCACCTAATCATCAAGACCACCCACTTCAATATTATACAATGTTAAACTGAATCCATATACTTAAATAAATTCTTTATAAAGTCCATATATGTCTGTGTTTAATACTGACCTGTTGCTGGTTTGCTGCAAAATTGTAATCTGGAATTTCATTTTGTTGCACTGTTTCTTTGCTCTCAAGTCTTCCTTATTTATCTCATTCTTGGATTCCTTCTATTTTTGGTTTGCTGAACCATATTTTTAGGTAACTTTAATGCTTTTCAGAAGTGTGTATAGTTATTAAACTTTTTCAGTCTTTACCTGTTCTAAAATGTCTTTATTTAGCTTCTAGAATTTGTTACAAACTTTCCTGGATATAAGATACTATGCTGAAAAAAAAAAAAAACTTCCTTTAGAACTTTGAGACATTGAACCATTTTCTTTTCACATGTGGTGTTTATAATGTCATGTATCATCATGGTTTCCTTTTCCAATTTCCACTAACCTCTCACCCTCAGAAGCTTTTAGGATCATGCCTAAAATTTCACTTTATTATGAATTTTAGTTATGTGTTTCAGTGCAAGTTTTTCTGTTCTTATTCTACTGGACATTTATTGGGCTCTTTAAAATTGAAGATACAGTTTTATGAAACTCTAGGAACTTTTCTTTTATTATTTCTTTGGTTATTTCATTCCCTGCATTTTCTTGCCCCATCTTTCTGTAACTTTGGTTAGATAGTTATTCAACCATATATATGCAATCTTCTATATCTCTTAAATTTCTTTTTTCCCTCTCTTTTCTCAAGTGTATTTAATAAATTATATTTTTAATTTTCAAGAATGGTTTTTTTGCATGCTTAGTTTTACAACATGTTATTCTTATTTTATGTGACAATATTTTCTCAAATATCTCTGAGGATTTTAAATAGATCTGTTTTTAATTTATTTTCTGTTCTCTGAATTCTCTTTTATTCCTCTAGGTTTAAAAAAATATTACATTAAGTTCTTCTATTTTGAATTGTTGGTTTCTTCAAATGCCATGTAATCCTAGGTTGTACATTTGAACTTAGAAATGTAGGAACAGGTTGATTATTTTAAGCACTTGGTATTTATTTCCTCTAGTGCTGTGTATATCTTTCTCTGTCTGAAAGGGAAGGCATATCACTCATGGGGGAGCTATATTTTGGAGGGTGAAGGGACAGAAATAAGGGAAGCAGATTAAACATCTTCCTTGTAGTCAAAACAAAGAGGCTTTTACTACAGGGTGCCCAAGAACCAAAATAGACTCTAGACCATTCAGTTCTTTTGTAGAATCATTCTCCTGTTTGAAAGTAGAGGTAGTCTCTCCATATGAGAGTATAGAGATAAAGTACACGTTATAACTATTTTTGACAGTATTTCCATTATTCATTCTGAGTTCCATCTCACTTCTTAGTTCAACTCTTTGTAGCTGATACCTCCTAATTTAGAATCCCTCCACATTCAGAAGCTTTTCAGCTGCTTCTTTCCTTTGTGTCTTCTTCTGTGTTGTGAGCTATTGCATCCACCACTATTTTGTCTGTCAAAATAATCTCTTATGTTTTCAATCTTTCAGAAATTTGTTAAAATCTCTGGTCAACCTTTGGCCCTTTATCCCCTTTTTAGTTCTATTATATGTGTATTCCATTTTATACTTCTTTACTGTTATTTCAGCAAGGTTTGGAAAAAAAAGTGTAGCCTGTCATCCTGAAAGAGGCTGAATGAATTTTCGATAAACCTTATACTACCGAAGCCTGCTCCAAGGGAAAGAGAATTATAGAAAGAAGTCAAGCTATTTATACTAATTTTTAGATAGTAGTTCCATATTTCAAATTCTATTCACAGAAGTTTTCTTGGCATTCTAAATACTAAAATGCTGGTTGGTATACTCTATTACTAAATTATACATGATGCTAATTTAATAATTATACACAAATGTTAATTTTTATTAAACTACCCTTACTGTACAATTAAAATCTGTATGCACATGTTTACTAAGTTTATAGTTAACAAAGCATTTACCTATATGTCAGTTGAACTTCATTATAAGCCTTTAAGGTAGGTGTATCAAGTTATACTAGTTGCTGCATAGTAATGAAGGCAATTAGACTACTTTGTTCTATTCTTGGAGTTGCCAGTTGACTTGCTGAAAACTATCTTAATCTTCTATAAACTACATAACTTTTCTTGTACCCAAACTTCTTTTATGTATTTTGATTAATATTGGTAATACCCTCAAAGGGTGATGATAATTATAATACCTGTAAACACTTAGAGCAGGCCCTGACATAATAAGTGCTCAAGAAATATTGACTATTGTTGCTGTTATTATAATTATTATTAATTTATTATTTTCTTCATAATTGTCTCATTCCTTTTTACAGACTCAGTTAATAAGAAACAGCTCCTGGATACAAAATAATGTGTTCTGACTCCAAATTCCAGTTATTTCTAAAACACCATATTGTTTCAACAGACTAAGAAGATTAAAGTTGGGGATAATCATAAAATTCTCTTTTCTCTACTTAACCATTTACCAAAGATGTGGTGCTATCCTAATTCTATGGATAGAGGTTAGGGAAGATGGTAATCTATTTAAAACAGACATTCAATATCCTTTGTTTCCTCAACACTAAACTATTAAATCTTTGCCACTATGTGTTGCAGTTATTAAGCTAACATTTGCCCCAGTTAAAGGAACTCTTTGAGAAAATGAACTAGAGCATTCATTTTTGTATTACCAATGCACTATAAACAAAATTTATGTAACATTTTGAGCTTAAGGATATTTGATTAAAGTTACTTAAACAAAGGAGCATTAATGACAATACCAAATCTATCTGCTCACTTCCATTTTCTTGGGCCCTCTAGGGACAATGAACTTACAAATATGAGGCCCTCTGTGTAAATTTTTAAGAAAAGTTTATACTACTACTGTTTTTCAAATATACGATGAGCTAAGCTAACAGCACATCAATACATAAAAGGTAAATATTTAAACAAGTAAACTAAATGGTTGGAGGTGTAGATGGTCAAGAACCTGCCAGGACATATACTACTTTCCACTGGTAGTTATTCTCATTTCTGATCCTGAGATGAGATTTGAGAATATAGATTCTAGAATTCCTTTGCTTTTTTAATTTTACTTTCTTATTTATTTATTTATCTATCAATTTATTTATTCATTTGTTTGTTTGTTTGTTTTTATGGAGGCATTGGTTAATGAAATCCAATACATTTAAGCTGTACATTTTAACAGTGAGGCATATATATATATATATATATATATATATATATATATATATATATTTACACTGTGTGTTCACCTTCCATATTTTCTGTCACCACATATTTGAGCCCTTGTACCCCATCTACATACCCTCTCGTCCTCCACCTTTTATTCTCTGGTAACTATTAGTTTATAGTACATGTCCATGAGTCTCTGCTTGTTTGTCCTGCTCATTTGTTGCTTTTAGGTTTATATCCCAAATACAGTTGATATGTGATTTTTAACTTTTCTTTCTGGATTATTTTGCTTAGTATGATTATCTTGAGGTCCAAATGGTAGTGTTTCATCTCTTCTTAGGGCTGAGTAATATTTCATTGTATATATGTACCATCGCTTCTTTAGCCAATTATCTATCATAGGACACTTCAGTTGCTTTTATGTCTGTGCCACCGTGAATAATGCTGCTAAGGACATCAGTGTCAAAATATCTTTTCAGATATGAGGTTTAAGTCTTTGGGGTAAATATCCAATAGAGGGATTGCTGGATGGCAGATCAATTCTTAGATTCTTAGTTTTTTGAAGAACCTCCAAACCATTTTCCATAGTGGCTGTACCCACCAGCAGTGTATGAGGGTTCCTTTTTCTCCATATCCTCTCCAACATTTGTTATTATTTATCTTGTTGATTATAGCTATTTTAACAGGTGTGAGATGATATCTCATTGTGGTTTCAATTTGCATTTACCTAATATCTGGGGATGTTGAGCATCTTTGTTGGCCTTTTGTATGTCCTCTGGGAAAAGTGTCTGTTCAGGCACTCTGCCCATTTTTAAAAAATTTATTTTAAAAATTTATTTGATTTAGATTCAAGTATACAATACATTGGTTAGACATCTGTATAGTTTGTAAAACAATCCCACTAATTGCTCCCTCCCTTTCCTGACCCTCCACCTAGCCAATGAATTAATGCTAATTGAATTCCTTATGCCATGCTCTCCATTCCTGTGACCATCCATCAGCTACTAATTTGTACTTCTTTAACCCTTCACTCAATTCTCCCAGCCCCCCAAAATCCCCATCCCCTCTGTCCATCACCAAATTGTTTACTATATTTGTGAGTCTGTTTTTAATTAGTTTGTTCATTTTATTCATTAGATTCCATGTATAAGTAAAATCATATAGTGTTTATCTTTCTCTGTCTGACTTAAATACCTTCCAGGTCCATCAAAACAATATATTTTTTCATCTCCTTTCTTTTCATATGTATGGGCCTTGTTTTCTTTTCCTTTCAGCCACTCTATCTTTTGGTTGGAGTACTGGAGTACTTAATTTTTTTCCATTTAAGGTACTTATTGATAGGAATTAGTTGTTATCATTCTTTATTCCTGTTTTTGATACATGTTTTTCTTCTTAAAAAGTCCCTCCAATTGAAATAATTGCAGTATTACCTATAATACTGGCTTGGTGTGATAAGTTCCTTTAGATTATTTTTGTCTTGGAAGCTCTTTATCTGTCCTTCAACTCTAAATGATAGCTTTGCTGGATAAATTATTCTTGGTTGTAGATGCTGGGTCTTTATTCTGTCAAATATTTTTTTCCAACCCCTTCTGTCCTGCATAGTTTCTTTTGAGAAATGAGCTGCCAGTCTTATGGGTGTTTCCTCATAAGTAACTATCTGTTTTTCTCTTGCTGCTTTTAATATTCTTTCTTTGTATTTAACCTTTGGCATTTTAATTATGATGTGTCTTGGAATGGGTCTCTTTGGATCTCTGATTTTTGGAATTCTTCGAGCTTCCTGGAGTTTGTGTCCATTCTTTCACCAGATTAGGGAAGCTTTCCATCATTATCTCTTCAAAGAGCTGTTCAACATCTTGATTTTCTTCAGTTATGCCAATCAGATGAATATTTGGATTCTTAATAGTGTCCTATATTCTCCTTAAATTATTTTAAAGTCTTGGCATTTTATCTCTCACTGTTCTGATTGTGTGTCTTTGACTTTCCTGTCCTCTAGATAAGGCATTTGATTATCTTTATTTACTTTGTCTATTTCTTTGTTTATTTCATTTAATATATTTCTTATCTCAGAAAATGTGCTCTTCATTTCTGACTGGTTTTCTTTTATAATTTCCATTATAAATGGAAACATTTTCCATTGATTTTTTTTATCCCTTTGTTGAAGTTCTCCACACTTCCTAAAAGTTCATTGAGCATCTTTATAACTAGTGTTTTGAACTCTGCATCTGTTAGATTACTTGACTCCATTATGTCTGGATCTCTATTCTGTTCTCACATGTGGTTTCTGCTTCTTTGTCTTCCCATTTTGGTTGCCTCTTTGTGTCTGTTTTTATGTAGTAAGCAAAGCTCCCAAGGCTCCCGCTTTTATTAGTGTGGATTTGTGAAGTAGGTGTCCAGTGGCACAGTCCTGAGAGGGATTCAGCTGCAGGCGGAATGTAGCCCAAGCCTCTGTCCCTCTGAGGCCACCTGTTAAGATTGAGCAAGCAATCCACAGATACTGTGCTTATAGTTGCCTCAAAAGGTCACACCAGGAACTGAGGCCAGCTGTCTCCAGAGTGAGTTTAGATGCTGCTCAGCAAGGAGCTCCTGACTTGCTGAGGCTATACCTGGATGTGGCTTGGGTAGGGCTGCAAGTTGGGGGAGGCAAGGTTTTAGGGAATCTTTTGGGCAAAGTGACCTCTGTTATCCAGTTTGATGACGTCAGGGCTATGGCAAAGCTGTGTCTGGTGCACTGGTAGTGGGTAGGGCTCAATGGAGAACAATAGACACTGCCCGCTCTTCTGTTCTGAGCAAGTCTCCACTCGGCCCTCACTCTGACAATGTATCCCTATAAGTCCCTGGTGCCCATTGCATGCAGCCATTGGCACTGGTGGTCACAGCGAGCAGGTCCATCACCGTAAAAATCCACTCACAGATGTGGCCCTTTAAGAGGCTTCTGCTGCTACTGCTCCAGCTGCTGCAGCCTCAGTCTCACTCAGCCACTTAGAGACTGGGTAGCCCCATGTCCTTACCCTACCTGATCTTTTTCTGTTACAGGGTGATTTCTTGAATTTCTCCCTGGTTGTATGGCTTGTTCATCCCAGGCAATTTTTTCTTGCTGTTGCTCCTTGTTTCTGTCACAACAGAGGAAGGTTCAACTTCTTCCAGCCGATGCAGTTTATAACTCCAGTCCTAATCATCCACTCTGTAAGTATAGAAAGAATCTCTTTTTCTCACTCCAATTATAATTCCCAGGATAGCTACCTGTTTTATTGGATGTGCATTTAAATACACACACACACACACACACACACACACACACACACACACACACACATATACATATATATATATATACACCTGGCAGTTGGAGGGACTCCTTCAAGTCAAGGATATCCCTGATGTAGTTTCGCAAAGGCTAAAAACACAGAATCCAAACCCCTCAAGAGAGAAGGAGTTTCTTCTCCACACCAGCTGGATTAAATGCCACAAGTCTCAAATCACTGAGTTGAGAATATGTCAAACTGTATGCCATCTGTTTGAGGAAAGAGATGTTCCTTGTGTGAGGACCAATGAGTCCCTTACAGCTATCCACATGGAATTTCCTCTGCCCCACAGTAGAGTTTCTCCTTCCCCAAAAGTACCAACTTCAAAATGGTTAAACACGAATTTTTCACTTTTAGGAAATAGGTCCATACAGGAGCATTCTAAAACTGCTTTAATCCTCTGCACATTTTTTGACTGGATCATTTGGGTTTTTTTGTTGTTGTTGTTATTGAAGTGCATGAGTTCTCTGTATATTTTGGATATTAGGCCCTTATTGAAGATGTTGCTTGCAAATATATTTTCCCATTCGATGGTTGTCTCTTTACCTTGTTGCTGGTTTCTGTTGTTGTACAGAATCTTTTTAGTTTGATGTAGTCCTATTCATTTATTTTAGCTTTTACTTTCTTTGCCTTTGAGGTCAAATTCATAAAATCCTCTTTAAGTCCAAGGTCCTTGAGTTTTGTTCCTATGTTTTCTTCTATGAATTTTATAGTTTCAGGTCTTATATTCAGGTCCTTAATTCATTTTGAGTTAATTTTGGTGTGTGGTGATAGGCAACAGTCTAGTTATTCTTTTGAAGGTAGCTTTTCATTGTTGTCTTTCTTAATTTTTTTTTTCCTGCTTGCATGATGCTTACACATTCTAGAATATTTGCCTGCATTCTTCTGAAGCTTCAGAGCAGTGGAATCAAAGCCTTCCATGGCATGGAACTTTTGTTTGTGAAAGGAAGAAAACAGATGGGATATAAATAAGTTTTAATACCCCAAGGATATTAATGACATTGCATGAAAATAAATGAGTAATGCTAAATGCCAAGCACATTACTTTTTATTTTTTCTTTATTATATTCTCCCCAAAGTTCAAATTCAATGTCAAATACAGAAGATAAATTTTGGCAACAGAAGAGGTAAAGAGAAAATTGGAATATAATATTTTTTCCTTATCATAGGAAACCAGAAAGGTACAGATTAAAATCTTGGAATTGTTACACCAAAACTATACATAGCTTTAAAACTTTGATAAACCTTTAGTGAATTTCAAAGTTAACATGGAATAGCATCCATCTCATGATGAAAACCTGAATGTACTTTTTAAAAGATGACATGGCCAACCTCATTTTCACATATGTTGAATGTTTTATTTAAGAATATAACTGGTATTTATTTGTCATGGATTAGACTTGCAGTTGTCATTGAACGGCATCTATAATGAGATACATTACTGATCAGAGTCTGATGAACTAATAGGCCCGAAATTTTTAATACACTTTGCCAAAAAAAAAAAAAGAGATTTGCATCTTCTGCAGGACTTGAACAAAAGGCTGGTTAAATCTCCAACAGAGTTGCCTTGGCTCTTTCCAAGTCTCATATAAAGAGTTGGAGTAATGCTTAAGTGTAGCAATTATTAAGGTAGGTGTTCTGTCCCCTCTTTATTTCTCACCGCTAACTACTCTCTGTCATTAGGTTTGTATGCTTCCCTGTCAAGATAATGCCAGTAGCCCGACATGTCTCTGAAACTTTAGCAGCAATAGTGAACATCAGATGGTCCATTTCTGGGGACTAGGCAGAAAAGTTTGGGGTTGACACTAGATCATACTCAACTAAGCATTTCTGCTTCTCTGTGAAGCAGAATCTGAGTTGGAGATAAGCATACAGGTATTTATTAGACAGGTTTTTGGGAGTAACACTGGAACTAGGGAGGAGAAGGAAGAGAGACTGGGCGGAGAGAGAAGTACAGCTGTAATAGTCTCAGTGATAAGTCTCAGCTAGTTCTCCAGGGAGCTCTAAAGATGGAATGGCTTTTAAAGTTGTCCCAAGTTGGGTCCAAATGGACAGACCCCATAAACTCCCACATTGATCAGTCTTTGAGTTTGGGCCACCCCAAGAAGAAAGCTTGATCTTAAGCCAAGTGTTTCTCTGCAGCTAACACAGTCTTGGGGAGGAGAGGATTGACAGTTGAGAGCTATCTGCTGAGAGGACTCTCAGAAGCTGTAATCCTGAAGTGGAGATCTAGGTGGTGATTCAAAGCATTCACTACAAAGTATAAGTTTAGTGTAGCCAAGTTTCAACTCAAGCATCCATACTAGCCGGTGGTTTGAAGAGTATGCTAGCTCTTGGGATGTATTCTTCCTATCTGTGAGCAGTGGAGTTTGCCCTTGTTCAATGCCAGATCTATAGGTAGGGCCTCAATGCTGTGATTTTTCTTAGAGCCTCATGGAGAGTTCCAAGGCAGTGTTAACAATAACAAGATTATTGAATATAGCCAACATTGCCTGGTACTGTTCTAAGCCCTCTCCATGTGTTAATGAAGTCCTTACAACAACCCCATGACAGGTAGTTCTACTTCTCACAAATGTGGAAACTGAGAGGACAGAGGGAATGAGGAAACCACGAGTGCATCTTTTATCCATTAGTCAGTGAAAATGAGGAATTCAACCTGAGTCGTGGATTATTCCAACTATACCAATGATTTTTCTTCTTTTCTTGCATTGCCTTTATGCTCAGGTGCTCCCAGAGGAGCAAGGTGCCCCTCACACAGCTGAAAAAAGAAAAATATCAGCCAGAGAGGTGTTGGCTTTCTAAGAAAGAACAGATTCTCCCTGAGGCTTTTCTGAGATCTAAAAAGCCAAAATCAACTTGAAAACATACTTCAATATGTTTAATTTATGTTACTCATATATAAAGAAAGAGAATATGTAGCTATTTACAAAATCACCTCCTACTGTCTTCATTGGGTGGTCTTTTGGTCTCTAATGCTTATGAAACAAAAAACCTTATCTCTAAGGTACGTATGCTGAACTAAAGGGTCTTTAAGGCCCCTCCAGGCTCTAAAATTTATATTTCTATCAAAGTTGATAGTAATTAATAAAGAGAATTCAGAAGAAAAAAGAATTCGAAATGTTTCAAGAATATAAATGGTCATGTGTTACTTATAAATAACTGAAACCTGTGGTTTGGATTCATGACACAAAATTAATTCCTGTATTTCATAAGCTTAGCTGCATCTTAGAAGTTTCAATGTATTTTAAGATTAAAATGTAGACTACTTTACATCTTAAATCCTATTTGCTGTCCTCCCATTTCATCTTCAGCTTGCAAACTTAGTGGTGGTAAAAACATCAAGGACATCTTGAAAGAGAAGATTATTTGAGCAGCTGCCAGCCAAGCTTTGACTTTTGAGAATGTCACCTTTTCACATTGTCTTCTCCTGTACCCCTCACAACTCATGGCACTGAAGCTTGAGGTGCCTTGGGGAACAAACTGTATTTGAGTAGGTAAATCATAGGGTAATTATAAAATCCAATTCAACAGGAAGAAGAAATGCAACTTATCAGTTCCATTCTACAATATCTATTGGGTATAAGGCACTATGCTGGGAGATGTCAAACATGTAAGCACAGCTATTATCTCCAAAAGAACTTCAGACCAGTGGGATAAAAGAGATACATTCAGAAATGTCTAGAACTATTACAGAAATTATTAGCAATTTAACAAATGTAGAGAAAACTTATACAGATAAAAAAAATAATAGCTATCATTTATTGACTACCTACTAGAGGCCATGCATTTTACTAACATCTTTTTATTTAATCATTCCAACAACTAAAAATAGAAGGAATTGTTATTATTATCCTCATTTGATATTGAGAAAATTTAGCTCAAACAGAGAAAATGCTTTACCTCGGATAACTCAGTTAATATATAGTAAAGCATGGATTCAAACCTAAATCTTCTTGATGTTAAATCCTTTACTGTCAATTATTACACTTTCCTGCAGGACTCCAAGGCAGGACTCCATTATTCTGACTTAGGAGTTTTGAGGTATGATTTGCATTGAGTGTAGAAAACTGAGTAAAACACACAATAAAAACAGGAAGACATATATTCTGGGGAAAACAAATAGCCCAAGCAAAGATGGAGATGTGGAAAAGTTTTGAGACTTGGCAAATTGCAATGAGAATGCCCACTGCCCTTTTGAGTATGTGTTTGTAGGGGAACAGTGTTTAGGAGGGTGTGGAGGAGAGACTAGAGAAAGAGTTGCATAGGAAGGGGTGTGGACAGATTGAATATAGCTGTGATATAAATCAGACAGCATACCTGTGAATGTTTCTCAGCAAACCTATGTGCAGTCTTGACATTCAATGTGGTAAACTTTTTGCAAAGTTGTATACATATTACATACATAGTATTGGTGAAGTCAGTCTCACAGAGAATTGAGCTCAGCTAATTAAAAAGCTGTATTGCCAAGATATGGAAACAAACTAAGTGTGTGTGTGTGTGTGTGTGTGTGTGTACACACACACACACACACACACACACATATATATATATATATGCATATATATCTATATCTATATAACTATATATATATGTATATACATGTATATAGATATAGATATGCATATATATCTATATCTATATATCTATATATATATGTATATACATGTATATAGATATATAGATATAGATATAGATAATAGATATAGATTATATATCTATAAATATTAGAATACTTCTCAGCCATAAGAAAAGATAAAATCTTGCCATTTGCAACAACATGGATGTATCTTGAAGGTATTATGCTAAGTGAAATAGGTTAGATGGAAAAGAAGAAAAACCATGATATTATTCATATGTGGAATATAAAAAAAGAGAAACAAATGAACAAAAAACAAAAACAAACATAGATACAGACAACATATTGGTAGTTGATTACCAGAGAGGAAGGAGGGTGGAAAATGGGTAAAGGGGGTCAAATATATTGTGATGTACCAAAACTAGATTTTTGGTGGCGAGCACACTATAGTGTGTACAGATATCAAATTATAATGTCGTATATCTGAAATTTATATGTTATTAATCAATGTTGCCATAATAATAATAATAATAATAATAATAATAATAATAATAATAATAAGCTGTATTGTAGAACAGTGTTTCTCAGTCCTGAATGTTCTTAAGGATCCTCTGGGACTCTTGTTAAAGCATGAAGTGCTGGGCACCAAACCAAGATGCTGATTCAGTAGGTCTGGAGTAGGTCTGCGGTGGGACCTGAAAATTTGCATTTTTAATTAGCTTCCAGGTCATGCTGACACTGTACTTCTGGGGACCAAGCTTTACATAGTATTGATGACTTTACTGTGAGTGAAAGATGAGAGGTTCAGAATTTTAACATTAAAATCATTAGCTTCCTGAGACCAATGTCATGTCTGTGCTTTTGTCTTCAACTTTCTTTTTCCCACCCTGTTCCATTCCAGGCCCTACACTGCATCTACATGGTCTTTCAAAGAGAGAAGTCTGATCATGTCCCTCTCCTGCTTTAAAATATTAGTAGATTCCTTTGTCTTTGTATGGTACCTGAATTATTTCAGAACTCTTTTTACTTCTTTAATTTCTCACATTCTCTTTTATAGGACACCTCTCAGCTTCCTGAAAAAAAAAATACATTGCTTCTTATCCATATCTGGAATACCAATCTCCCTGGGCCCATCCTTCTTCATTTTGTTAACTTTCTTTTCTCCTTCAAGTATTATCTTTGAAATGAACTCCATAGGAAGGTCTTTTAAGACCTTAGACAATGCCCCTCAAGAATCTCTATAAAGCACTCTTGCACAGGATATAAATGACCTGGTGAGAAGGCTGAGCTCTCCACTAATCTAGGAGTTCCTTGAAGATAGACACTGAGTCTTAGAACTTAATGCATGAATAAAAAAGTTAATAAATTATAATTGAACTAGTGTTATTCCATACCTGGCAAGAATGGACCATCACATCTGCTCTTCTTGGAACAAAGGATTATGTGCTTTCTTAGATTTTGAGCTACCACAGTTAAAACTCACTCACAAATAGCATAAGGAAATGGCAACATGCCATTAATAACCCAGAAGAAGGTATATCTGTTTTAGGATTTTTCCATCTGGACATTACAAACCACATAAACAACTGTTTTGCCTCCACAAAGACATATTTCTCTTAACAGTACACTTTTCAAAAAGACACTCCTGTTGCATTTTGATCTATCTTTATTTGATTTAAAGTTCAGAGATGGAGTCTGACCTTATCTATCAGTGGCTGAGCCATTGTCTCATGGAAATGCAGTTTGAAACTCATTAATAGGGTACCCTCTATGTTATAACTTAGAACCTCTGGGTTATCACTGATTCTTGCAATTGCTATGAAAACCGAGTTCATGTGTGCCTTTCAAAGAGTCTTTTAAAACAAAGAGGAAAAAGAGAAAAGAAAAAAGTCTTCTTGAATGAATAAGATATTAGTACCCAGCATGCATAGGCAGGTTCAGTGATGCAAATATCCTCTGTCTGCATGATGAAAACAATTCTTTATATTTTTAGGAGCTAATATAAACTTGTCTTAGAGAACTCTGTTTATACTGGTGAGTAAGAATGCCTAAGGCAGCTTCTCTCCTGCCCCTTCCCCACAAACCACAGATGCACATCCACAATTTACAGTTTTTCCCAGACTTTTTGTAGCCTGCATTCTTAAATATTCCAAAAGCTTCTTCACATGCAGCTCCAGCTGCTAAAGTCCAATCAGTGTGGGCACTGGCAAAAATTCATTCTCTTCTGCACCCCTACCCCACCATTAATGTGTGTAAATACTACATCTTGTAGCTGATAAACTGCCTTTTCCAATTTTAAAATAGTAGTGCTAATTTGACCATGTTTCTTATAAAAAAATTCTGGTTCTATTCGCCCTAAATTTGGATTTTGTAGGCTCTATTTCTTAACCTTTTTCCCTGCCCATATTTCTTCCTAATACTCCTAATAATCAAAGTGTGGTATTGTGTTGGGTAAATAATAGCGTGAATAGTATCAACAGGAAGGGGAAGATTCAGTAGCCACTTGAGACTGGTGTGGGGAAAGAAGCCAGAGAATAAGGGACAGGAGTAGTTCACAAAAGTGGCATCTGACTGGTGCGACCCTACACATGACATCATCTCACTCCCAAATCTCTGTCATTTAGTCTGCATTTGTTCTTCTCTACTTCTCACTCTGTCTCCACTAGACAGCCTCTAGCCCAGGTGCCCTCCCCAAAGACTTAATTTGTCACTAATGTAACATAAGAGTTTCAGGACTTCCCTAGCCTTAGCGAAGTGTGAGTTGGGTCGCCTCTTCTTCTAGACCAGAAGTTTCAAGGATTAGGCTCCCTCTGTCCTTACTTTCAGACAAAAGGTACTCAGAAGAGTGCAAACTTCCTCTGCAGGCTGGTGCTTTCTTCACAGGCATCTGGAAACCACTTCTTTGCTTTCAAGTAGTTATATAACCTAAATAAGGGCTCTTGTCCTATTTTAAATATAGGCATCCTTTTCTCCAGAAGGCTTCATAAATAATTATTTCATAACCATACGGGTCTCCCTCCCCAGATCTCTTTGGGGACAGAGGTTGTGTTTTATTTACCTTTATCTTCTTAGAACCAACTAGTGCCTCTGACACATGGCCATGCTTGGTAAATATTTGTTCACTTGTTAGAAGCACAATTGAAACACATGTTGCTTTCATTCGGTGACATCTTTGTATGTGTGAATATCTCCAGTTCCTTGCTGAGAATAGACTCAGAAGAGGGAATGGAAAGGCGACTTGGGGTTCAGGGCAGTATGGCAAAAGGCAAGGGCAGTTACTAGATTGAAGAACATCTCCTTAGACCACTTTAACTTCATAGTTGTACAGAAAAGCAATCCATGCTACATTGTCGGGGTAGACTTGTGTGCTTAGGGAGAAGGAGAAAGAAGGCCTTCAATCCCATCAAGAGCCTGAATAGAGCCAGTGTTTTATACTGGGGAGAAGACTATGCCTGAGTAAGTCAGACAAGCCTGAGTTTGAATCACAATTCCATTACCTAGCAGCTATGGATTTGGGGAAATCATGCAATTTCCTTTATTTTAAATCTCCTGATATCAAAAATGGGAAAACAATACTATTTCAAAGGATTGTTGGTATAATTGAATGAGACAATTCTTTTGAAGTTCTAGTAGAGCAATTAATAGTAGTAGTAGTGGTGATAGTATTACTATCATTATTTGTTTGGGTAGAAAAGAGAACTATCTTTTTCTTCAGCATTTCTTCTCTAAGATTTTGTGTCCTTTTTATGACAGTTCAGAGTTGATTTGATGAGAGCCAACCATCACTTTTAAAGCTAGTGAATTTAAAACTCCATTATTTCTGATTATTTTCTCCCCTCACTTCCCAAATCCTCATTTCTAGGTACCTCTTTCATTCATTTTATTTTTATAATACCCCCTAAATCTGGATCACTCCCTTCTCAATCAATATTGCATACCATGTTCTTCATTTACTTTAAGGTGTGAATGGCTGATAAGCACCTACAGTATTACTTCCAGGCAATATTTGCACACAAAGAGAACAAAAATATTTAACTGAAAATATTAAGATCCTTTTTATTAACCATTGTCATCCCAACAATTTTAATAAAAATAAAATAAATAAAGGCATAAATAGGATAAAGGAAAATGTTAAGATTCTTTAAGTTCAGTGTTTGTTAAATTGAAGATTGCATTTTAAAGAACCCAATTTAGTGGCTTTCAACTATCATTCTTTTTATATCATTGTGCCTTATTACAATATGTTATTTAGTGTACTAATGTAGAGGAAAATATGTAAACAATTTCAAAGTCCAGGGGGAAAATACATTTGCCTTAACTTTCAAATAGAAGTTACTCTTACTTGACATTCCATTAAAATCATTATATGCCCCATGCTTTAAATACTCAAGCTTGCTGGATTTCATACTGAAAAATGGATAAACAAATGATGACATCAAAGAAGGTTAGCCAAGGAGGTAATATTGACAAAGAACTGGAACAGAAATTGAA
This sequence comes from Macroglossus sobrinus, assembly GCA_004027375.1. Lineage (NCBI taxonomy): Eukaryota > Metazoa > Chordata > Mammalia > Chiroptera > Pteropodidae > Macroglossus > Macroglossus sobrinus. The sequence continues at coordinate 216,316 of PVKZ01001900.1, read as the reverse complement.
CATTCTCAGATTTCTTTCTCCAAAGGAAATCAAACTTAAATAATAAAGGTCTATTTTTCTATGCAGTCCAATATCATGTCACTTACTTAGGAAATTATTATTTGGAAAAAAATATCTTTATGGATCACATTTGACTAAGATACCAAAAGCACCATGTATAATAGGAAAATTGATAAATTTTATATCATTAAAACTAAAACCTTGCTCTGCAAAAGTCTCCATAAGAGGATAAGCTACATATTGTGAGAAAAGTTTTGCATATCAAATAACTCCCAAAACTCCACAGTAAAAAAAAAAAAAAACAATCAAACTAGAAAATGGCAAAAGACATTTCAAAGAAGAGGATATACAGGTTGCAAATAAACACATGAAAAGATGTTCAACATCATTAACCATTAGTAAAATGCAAATTAACACACCAATACAAATTTATAAAAACGACAAAAAATAATGACAATAGTGACAATACCAAATGTTGATCAGGATACAGAGAAACTGGAAAGCTCATATATTGCTGGTAAGAATGTAAAATGGCACAGACACTATGGAAAATACTGTTTTTAAAAAACTGCAACTGCCATATGAGCCAGCGATTTTATTCCTGGGCATTTGTCCCAGAAAAGTGACAACTTAAGTTCACACAAAAACCTGTACATGAATGTTCATTGCAGTTTCATTTGTTATATCAAAACCTGGAATTAGTCCTGATGTTCATCAACGGGTGAACAGCTAAACAAACTATGGTATATCTTAAAAGATTACATACTATGATTTCATTTATATAACAATCTTGAAATGACAAAATTGTAGATATAGAGAACAGATGTGGCTATAAAAGGGCAACATAAGGGATCCTTGTGGTAATGGAATGTTCTATATCTTGATTATATTAATATCAGTATCATGGTTGTGGCATTGTACTGTTTTTGAATATGTTACCATTGAAGGAAACTGGGTAAAAGGTACACAGGATGTCTCTATTATTTCTCATAACTGCTTGTAAATCTTCAATTATCTCAGTAAATTTTTAAATTACAAAAGAAATGCAGGCACATACAAAAACTTTTGGGCTTAGTTCTGTCTGTGTACATTCAGAAACTATAATCATGTACCAGTTGCATAGGATTCTATCACAAAAAAAAACCTGAGTTGTTTTCTAAAAGCTAATTAGAGCAATGATAAATTAATAATAGCAAGTTTTTTAGCAAGCTGTAAAACTAAAAGGTACAGACATTTAACAGTTGAATTCTACTTCCTGACTATGGCCTTTCTGTTGTTCAATCTATTTTCTCCATTTGTTAGAAGACTTAATAGGTCATAATGGTTGAAATAGAGATGACATTGTTGCAACAAATAATAGATAATTTGAGAGAAGGAAGATTTCCTGATGTCTTGACAATATGACACTCCATAAGGGATATTGTGTGTGTGTGTGTGTGTGTGTGTGTGTGTGTGTGTGTGTGTGTACTGAGGGGAGGACTGAGGAAACAATAGAGGTTAAGACAACTATAAGAACTGACTACTGAGATAACATTAAACTTTTAAAAATATTGGTATAAAATCTACCCACAGAATATACAAGAAACAGAACATTGGTGCAATTTAAACCTGATAATTCATGAACAATAAGTATTTTTGATGAGAAAAAGTTTAGTTATTTATTTGTAGACACTGAAAGAAAATTAAAAGAACATTTAAAGGTAGGATAAAAAATGCAACAACTCTCATATTCTCTCTCAATTAAACAGGCAAATCAGCCAACCTAAAGATAAGTGTTTTTTTTTACTTTGAATATTTATCAGAGTATATAACATATAATACTCTGTCCCCATTGCATTTTGACATTGTAATAAAACCTTTTCTACAAAAGCTGATACATCTAGAAGTGAATATAAATTAGTCCCCTTTAAGCTCTTATCACATAAAAAGCTATATATAATATATACATTAACCAAGTTTCATCAAAGTGATGTAGATTTGAACTGATGTCAGGTTTTATATTTGTGGTAAAGTATCAGACAAAAATAACAAGCAAGCATTTCCCATTTAATCTATTATTTTCCAAGTTTACCATTTAATTATTGCAGTACAATTTAACTGATAGTATTTCAGTGCTAGAAGCAGTATATTAACGTAACAGAGTGTGTATCTGACAGTCTCAGCGTGAACATGTTTCCTACACATAGCATGGCTGGGTTTGCAGTTCGTCACTTGCAGGACCTTCATCTGGTTCGGCAGTAGTCTTCTCTTTGTTGGTGACATGTGGACATTCTTCGTTTTCATCATCCAGTTCCTCACGTTGGAAGTCTTTTGCAATTAATTGCCTAGCTAATTTGATGTTCAGTCCTTCATTGTAGTGCAGCTTCCTTCTCATTTCGAACTGCCGTTTTTTTTCTAGTTTGTCGAGGAAGAAGACGCTGCTACTGTGTGCCGCATCGCTCTCGGACTCCCCCATCTGACAGCTCGGCTCCGAGATATTAATGGCGGCTAATTTCTTAGCTAAGATGTCTCCAGTCATGTCTTGAGGGTCTTTTGTTTCTAAATCACGCACTGTATGTTCTCCACCATCTTGCATACTGAAGTGGGGAGTGCTGGGCTCATTTATCTTCATTAAATCATAGTCTCTGTATGCAAGGCGGTATGTCGCCAGGATGTTTGATTCGTCCCACTTCTGAGATTTTCTTCTCTCCACGTGGGTAGCCTCTCCAGATTGCTGGGAAGGGGCCGCTGCTGAGGCTGAAGAGCCTTTGTTCTTTAGTATTCCCTTGATGGGTCGGTGCGAGGCGGTGGAGGACGCCATGTTGGGAGAGTGAAGGGCACCCCCCACACGAGGGTTGGGCAACCGCAGCCGCCCGCCGCGCTGCAAGCTGAAGCTGCAAAGCAGTTTGCCTGGACCACGGTGCCAACGCCCTAGAAACCTCACTGGACCAGCGTCACAAAGGACACCACTGTGGTCGTTGCTGCCGTCATTGACACCGTCAGTGCCTCACTGCCCACTCTGCCATCATCTTGCTTTTTTTTTTTAATAGTGTAAGATAGGAAATATCCCTGAGTTGCACATGAACCAGGAAAGCACTGTTTTTGTGAATTTCTACATCCCCTGTCTGTGTACAGGAAAGCTATGTAAAATGTATTTCTTACTAGGGGCGGGGGGGTCACTGTCAAATATTTGAAAGCCCAAATTTTGGAAAGATTGGAGGAGGTGGCATTAGAGGGCAATTCTGCTCCTCTTTCCTGTTGCCATCCACATCTCCTTTTTCTATCTCCATACACAACCCCTCACCCGCTTTCCTATTCCATTTCTGGGTTAATAGTCCCAATACCCAGCCACTATAAGTGGCTGGAAACCTGGGCATAAATTTCCATGCCTTCATATTTCTCACTCTTCAATCCAGCTCAAGTACTGGCATAAATATTTCAAGAAACTTTCCAATTCTATCTTTTCTGCCACTATCTTGTTTCAGGTCACCACCATCTGGACTACAACTATGGCCTTTGAACTGCACCCCCCACACACACACCAATAACCCCTCCTGCTGCCTTCTAACTTCTTAGCCAGAGTGGTCTTTTAAAAACAGCCACGGAATCTTGCCACATCTCTCTTTGAAACCCTTAACAGTTACCCATTTTCTTGAACATAGAGACCAAAATCCAGAGGAAGCCAAAAATCAGCTCCATGATCTGCTGGAGCCTTTTCCCTCCAAATTCTCCTTGCCCTACCTCCAACTTTCTGTTCTGGCCTTTCAATTCCAAAAGCATTCACCTTCTTTCCCATGCCAGAGTCTTTTTCTATGTTTTCACAGTCTGGATGCTTCTTCAGATTTCAGCTCAATCATTACTGTCTTAGAAGGGTCTATTTCCTAAGCCCAGAAGCAAGTAGGCCTTCTGTGCTTGTATGGCCTCTCTTATTCTCCTTGGGAGTTGTTGCATTTATATTATCTGTGTACATTAAATGGTAAACTCCAAAAGATACGGGAAAGTGTCTGTTTTGCTCACCATTATCACCAGCTTTGTATCTTCACAACATGATACTGTACCTGGCACAAAGTAGGCATTACAAAAATATTTATTGAATGAACAATAAATGGTAAGGGATAGAGAACTGGAAGGATAAGATGTGTGAGTGGAGAAAAGGGGGTTCCAGAGTGATTGCAGTCAGTTACAATTTGTCCAATCTGCCACATGGGAAAAACAACCCATATGTGGAATTTGGAGGCTGTTAGAAGGAGTGACTTTGGACCATTTTGTTCTTCATAGGCCTCATATTTCACAGTGACATTCTTCCAAAAAACAAAAAGGAAATCAAGATACAGTTTCACATTATATGAGGGTGGGTGCTGTGTACACAGTTTTCCCTATATAGTTTCCCCTCTAGATAGCATTCACATATTTTTTTTCCTGTTAACATTTTTCTCTCTTCTTTCCCTCAAGGACCTTCTGCATTTTAGAACACAAAAGCAAAAGCATCAAAGAACAATACAACTCTTACAAGGGTCTTAAGCACCCTAAGTTCAAGTTGTCCTGCATTCTTCAAAGCCCTACTAACTTCAGGAGCTTGGAAATCACTTTAAAACTGTGTTATTCATCTCAGAAAAATAATTTCCTAATACCATACTCTTTGAAAAAAGTTGTATTGTGTGATGAGGGCTTTCAAGGATTCAAAAGCTGTTATTCAAGGCTATAAGAAAAACCTCTGGTATGCGAGGTGGGAAAAAACAACCTTCATTATTTAGGAATACTCCAAGCTACCATTTTAAAAAATGAAACTGAAAGGCAGCAGAGACCAGCACAAACACAATTTGTCCTTCTGGCTGGTAGGTACGGTACAGAAAGCCCTTGTGTGTTTACCTGCAAACAGGATGTTAAATGAGATGCTGATTCCAGTGCATTGGGATTTTGCTTTTGTGTGTACACAGCACCCACTCACATATAGTGTGGCCTGAATATACAAGATACAGTAGTCCTTGAATATTCTGACACTCTTCCTTCAATAGCACAATGGCAGTTCATATGCTAGGGTAGAAGCACTGTGATCTATTCCATGGTCTATAAATAAAGTTGTTTAAAGAATAAAATCACTAGGCATTACAGATTTCAGTTGCACATATTTAAAAGTAATCCATTTTCACCTACCTCTTGCAAATTATCTGCTTAATAAAAGTTGTCCTAAGAAAAATCTAAATTTTGAGTTCTTGTCATCATATTAAAAAGTCTTAATTTTGTCAACACTACTAGAAGCCTAAAAGTTAGAAAAGATCAGCAGTTTTTCCAACATTCCTCTTTACATGGTTCACTTGTTATTGCCCTAGGACTAGGGCTAAGCAGATATGTCTGAGGTTCCATCGCACACACACATAGTCCCCTAGGGTTAAAACTTTACCAATAAATGACACATTATATGAAACTAGATACAGGCCTAGAAACTCTTAATTTCAGCAACTATTTAGTGGCAATCCATGATATTTCCAGTAGGAGAAACTTCGTTTTGAATGTACAAAAAGTGGAGCTGTGCTTCAGTGGTCTTTAATGGGTTAATATTTGGCTACTACATATAAATATGCATATTGTTCTATCATCAGTTTCAAAATAAATTAAAAATCACTGTTACTTAAAATTTTATTTAATTTTCTACTGTTTGCACAGAATGAGAATATTTTGCAGAGCACTACTTGCTAATCATGGTAGTAGATTATGCAACAGCATCTTTTCTTCCACTGAGAATCATCTCGCTTCTATGGAGATATTCTCCAAATGCCATAAGTACAAGAGCTGGTTCAAAAGGATAACCAAACCTAGATCACAGAAATTCTCAACCATAGGTGGGAACACCTAAGAAACCAAAAGGTACTGCAAACAAGGAAGGTAATACAGATAGGTGCCATTAGTGAAAGATTAAGAAAATACTGAGAAAGCAGTGGGCTATTTCAGGGTCAACTGTGCTGCCAGAAGTAGAGATTAATAGTTCATTCAAATGGTATCTGAAATCATGTCTCAGTCCATCCAAGAATTGTCCACAGTATTTGGAGAATTATGTTAGATATTGTGTGGCTAAAATAAAAGTGTTATTTGGTTTTGAATCTGTTTCTTGCCCAATCTATTTCTCTTATATTTCAAATCCAAATTTATGATATTCTACTAAAAATCACTATCATACATTGTGTTCCTTTAGAAGCTGACCCTGAGACAAGGATTCAAGTGCAAGTCATTTACTTGGGAGATCTTGCAGAAAACACTGATAGCAGAGTGAGGAAGCGAGATAAGGAAAGGCAGGAAGCAAAGGGCACATTACCAAAGACTTTCTTATTGTGGGCAACTAGAACTTAATCTTGTTGGGAAACTCTGAGAGTCAATATAGAAGAGTTACCTGTATCATCCACTTCCACTTCATGAATGAGGAACCTAGAATTTCAGTGTGCAATGATTTTCTATCTTTTTCATTATATGTTTTAAAGTAGCAAAACTTTTTTTTTTTACAAATTAAATACTATGTAGAATTTTAGAATAAGAACTGATAAAATTGGAGCTAGGAAGCAATTGATCTGTCTGAGTAAAGGTGGGTACCCCAGAGTTCTTACTTCCAGGCTTCTTAGAGGTGGCTCTTGAGGTATCACAGGGACCTGAGGAAGGAGTCCAATTTAAAACTCACTGCAAGAGAGAGTCATTGCCCAAAGCATTAGTGTTTGGTTACCCCAAATAATTTCTGAGAGGTCACTTGTTTTGAGAATGGGAGTGAGAAGTTTTTCTACTGCAGTGATTTAGACAAGCACATTCATTGAGAGCAGATCACAAGGTAGACAGGACATCAGTGAGAGTTTCTGATGTTACATAATAAACATCAACTTGCCCCCTTCCAAGGGGATCATCTAGTTTTGGAACATTAAATGAAGTAAAATGTCCAGTGGGGATAGCTTCCAGAAGTTATACAGAAAGTAATGTCAAAGGTATCAGAGAAAAAAAATGTCTTGCAGGGATTTGCTGAAGAGTTTGTAGAAGAAAAGTGTTATTCCTGCTCCCTAAAGGGCACTAGAATGTTTCATGGTTAGCAAAATGAAAGAGTGTTCATCTTGCTGCTCTTGACCCTACTTGCTCAGTAAAAGAGCTATTGATTAAATAGAACATGCTCTTACCTACTATTTTTGTATATAAACATCATAAAATTAGATTCCAGGAATTATTTTTTAGTTTAGATTGAAATTTTGAAAGTCAAATCATCCAAGCTCCTCATTGCCTAGCTGAGAAGATTAAGCACCAGAAAAGTATGGTGGCTTACACAGCTATTTCGTGGCACAGCCAGCACAAAAAAATCCAGGTCCTCTGCGACTGTTATGGCAGTTCAAATTTTTATCCTCTGCATGCCTCTTCTAGTTCCTCTAGAAGTTGTGGAAGTCAGAGATCCCAGCATAGGTCTTATATTCAAACCAGATATCTACAGAAATTTAGATTAAGTTTCCTTTTCATCTCTGCCCCCTTGGTCTGCACCATTCTTCAATAGCACAAGCACTTTAAAAGAAGAAAAGAAACAGCAAAACTATCATTTTCAGAGGGGCTAAAAATATAAACCTCATGTGCTCTGAATAATGAGTTAAAATATGAGTGTAAGTTTAGCTTGAGGCACAAGTGCAAAAGTTTTTTTGGGCAAACAATCAATAGGCTAGCTGACCAGCTTTTCTAGTTCTGGATGAGACATAGCCAAATTAGAAAAGCAATAATGTGATCCAGAGCATCAAAATTTAATTTTGTCAACAACACTGAGATTCCTTGAGGCAGACCTTTAAAGATGACATTATAGACAGAATTATTTCCCATGTGTACAAATATGGCTAAGGAGAAAAACACACACAGAGTGATACAATGCAATGTTTGATCCATTCTATTCTGGAAACAAATTTTCTTATTATATATTTATAATTTTAGAAAGAGCATTATAAAAACTGCAGGAGAGTATAATAGAAAAAGAAATGAAACAGTGCAAGTTTATGTTTCACACACTAAAAAGAAAAATAACTTACAGAATTGTCAGATTTCTTAGAAGATGCAGCAACTATATTGTTAGCATCCCCACAACTCAATAACAAGATGCTATCTGCAGGGAACTGTGGTAGCAAAACTGTCTCCAAATTTGTCAATGATTTATAGTATTTGTGACTACCACATGTAAAGAGGGTCGGTTGGCAATTTATTCTGGCTGATGTAACCCGACAGTCTTCTTCCTTTCTGACAACCTGTCCAGTAAGTAAAGCTAATACATTTCAGCTCTAATAAACATAATTAAACCTAGCAGTAGAGTTGGGTTCTATCTTAGTCATGCCTATGTGTTGGTTGTGTTTAAACAGAGCTAGCAAAACAGTTCATGGCAGCCACTCAGATACTGTGACCGAAAGGAGGGTGTCACAGAGAGTAGAACAGTGATTGTTAAACTTCCGCATGCATTAGAACCCCATGGAGGCTTGCTAAAATACAAAGTAGCAGGCCCTACCCAACAGAGCTTCTGATTCAGTAGGAATGGGGCAGATGGAGTCTGAGAATTTGCTTTGATAGCAAATTTCCATAGGATACTGATGTTGTTGGTCCAGGGACCACACTGAGAACCACTAGAGTAGAACACAGCTCTGCCCATCTGGCAGGTGACTCAGAGAAATCCAGGTCCACTGCTGGAGAAAATACTCTCTACTCTCTAGAAAGCCAAGTAAACACAAAAGAGTGTAGAACAGAGTGAGAAGAATTCATTCTGCCAGAGGGAAACTGGGAAGACTTATATATTAGGTATTTTTTGTACTAATCACAAGGTGGAGGAGGGCCAGAGAATGGTGAAGGTGGCTTATAGAGAATGAGTACAAATGATCATGAGATTGGCCATTTGAGCCATGCTTCTCTTGCTAAGGCCTGCTTTCACATTTGTAACTGTACTTTCCCTTCTAACAAAGCTTTTCTTTTCTGCTGTAAAAAGAAATGGTTTTGGAATTGATTTGTAATATGCTGCAGCAGTAGGACAGTTAATCCCTTTATAAATATATACAAGAAGGGGGATATTATTCTTTGTTTCATCAAACATTCACATTGACTACTTGAGGTGATTGGACATATGGAGAAAATACTAAAGGAAGAAATTGGCAGGATGGATTCTCTGGCATTCTAACTGTTCATCTTGCTGCTCTTGACCCTACTTGCTCAGTAAAAGAGCTATTGATTAAATAGAACATGCTCTTACCTACTATTTTTGTATATAAACATCATAAAATTAGATTCCAGGAATTATTATTTTAGTTTAGATGGAAATTTTGAAAGTCATATCATCCAAGCTCCTCATTGCCTAGCTGAGAAGATTAAGGACTGTTGTCTTCCCTTTCTCTGTGCAAACCAGAATCACATGAATTCCTCAAACAAGGAGTAAATTTCTCTTAGCTAAGTTTTCCCCAAGGAATTGTCATGGTCACAGGTTACATAAACCTATACATATTTAATAGGATAGTGGGTTGGTGGTATTTTAGGAATCTGCTTGTGGTTGCAGGATGTATTCTTTTGAATGGTGCAACTTTCTTGGTACCCTTGAAATCTCATCTCATGGATAGTCCCCTGCAGGTAAGGCTGACCATATTTGTCCAAGCATGCTTCATCCAACAGCCAGTCTCTCTGGATGAAAAGTACCTCATATATAGGGATCATGTTTCTGTTGCCTTATGTGTCCCCTGTAGCTACTAATGCACACAGTAGGGCTTGATAAATGTTCTTAATAAATAGCAGTGATCAGTTCAGGCATATCCATCAGACAGCCATTGTTTGGGCTATTCCAGCTGATGGCTGCTTAGCACTAATAGAAAACTCCTGCAGTTTATGGACACAACTTTTAGAAGAGATTAGCCTCCATCCCAATGTAAAACAGTCACTTTAAATAATTGTGCTCAAAATAATATACTTTCTCATCAGGATTTTTGAGGAATAAGCACTTAAAAAAGACAAAAGGGAATATTGTTTCATGGCTCAGGCAATATATCCCTGTCTCTATTGTTTATTTAAGTCTTATTAGGATCAGTTGTGCCCTGAATTATTCCATTTTCCATTTTTATGTGCCATTATACTTTCAAATATTTTAGAAATAAAGTCCTCCTTACATTCATGGGGATATAGTGTACAGCAAAGGGAATATAGTCAGTACTATTTTAATGGCTATGTGTAGCGCTAGATGGGTGATAGAGTAATTGAGGGATCATTTCACAAACCATGTAAATGTCTAACCAATGTATTGTTTTCCTGAAATTAATGATAATAAAAAATATTAGTTACCATTTAAAAAGTCTCCCTTTTTATAATTTTACTTTTTCATGAGGAAATATTGAGTATGACAGGACCTATCATCACCTAATATGGCTCTTGGGACTCTTATAACTATTATTATGATGTTTTCTCTTCTGAGTATCAACAAGAGAAGACAAAAGCCAAATAAAAGTAGAAAAATCAGGTTTATAAATTTAGGCTTGGGCTGGTAATATTTTCAAAAGAAAATTGAAAATTTTCCTTCAGAGAAAACCAGAAAAAAAGAAACACTAGAGAAGTGAGATTCAGTATATAATCAGGTTCCTTACTTTTCAGTAGGTTTCTTGCATTAGTGACCCAATCTTTTCACAAAAAGGAAAATTATTTTCATTGTCTGCTCATCAAGGAAACTGTAGTAGAGAAACCCATTTCTGGATGGATTTCTAAATTCAAGATGAAAATTATTAGTATGACAGGCATATATAGTTGATCTTTTAACAACATGGATTTAAACTATGCAAGTCTGTTATATATGGATTTATTAAAAAATATTGTAAATGTATTTTCTCCTCCTTAGGATTTTCTTAATAACATTTTCTTTTTTCTAGCTTAGTTTATTGTAAGACTATTATATATAATACATATAACATACAAAATGTATGTTCATTGACTGCTTATTTTATCAGTAAGGCTTCTGGTCAACAATAGGCTATTGGTAGTTAAGTCTGGGGAGTCAAAATTTATATGTGTAGTTTTGACTGCATGGTGGTTGGTGTTCCCAACCCTAGCATCGTTCAAGGGTCAACTGTATGTGTAATGTATTGCTGCAAAACTGATACTGGGTATTACACTGCAGTCATGAAATAATGTATTAGAAAATCACTATGAAGCACTGAATACTTACAAACACCATTTTCTTTTTTGAAAGCATAATGAAAATTTTCAAAAGCACTCTTGTCTTTCAAATTATAGTAATATTTTGTTATATGGTTTCATTTCCCAATGCATTTTTGATGTGTGCCAACATTCATGGGGATAAAGGTGGGTATGAGTATGAAAATGAAATCACAAACTCAAAGTTGTTACAACTAATGCTTGGAATCTTGAAAGTTAGAGCAGATGTCCGAGTTATGTATTACAATTTTGTGTGAAAACAATCTGTCAGAAACTTAAGGCTGAGTAGCAACTGCTCTCCAGAAAATATGTTTACTTCTTTGGTAGCATGGCTATGCTTAAAGATTAAAGGTTGTCCAAAATTTTGGAGGCATAAAAGCAGAGATATAGTTTTATATTTGATTCTATCGCAAGTGCTGACATATCTGGTCCAGTCATTTTTACCTAGATTCCTCAAATCTCTGAGTTGGAAGGAACTTAACATTTATCTAAGCTAGGGCTTCTCAAACTTTAATGTGCCTTATGAATCATCTGGAAATATTATTAAAATGCAGATTTTGATTCAGTAGGTCTGGAGGAGGGGCCTGAGATTCCGCAAGTCCAATAAACTTCCAACTAAAGCCATTGTTGCCAGTCTGTGAAGCACATTTTGATTACCAAGATCTAAGACCAGTTTTTTTTTGTTTGTTTTATCTGGAGTTTCTAGATATTCTAGTGTTTTCTAGTTATGTCACAAGTAATTTGTTACAAATGCAGTTATATCTCCAAGTTTTTTCACACTGTAACTGTATGTGTAGCTGTATCTATTGCACATTTCTATTTCTATTTCTGCCTCTATTTATATCTATGTCTATGAACAAAAATAATTTAAGGTTTTCTTAATAATAATGTCACTTTTTTTAACATCTAGCTTCTGACACACTATCCTTAGTGGAAGAGGAAAGAGCAGATTCCTGCCAGAGAATTGCATGTAGTCCTGAGTATATCTTTGAGAACATGTTACATATGTAAATGTCATTTGCCAAAAGACAGATAATTGCTGATCTAGTTCAATCTTTTAACTGATGTTTAGAAAAACAGGTCACATTGAACCCTAAATAAATCTATTGAATTTTGTTAATTAAAAATAATACATCTCCATTAACAAATTTAAATGGTGAATACCTGTGCAAAGGAAGAAGTAATCAACTCTGTATTCTCTCCAAACTTCCATTAACTTTTTATTGTGTGTACTTTTTATTGTGTGTACTCTCTCTCTCTCTCTCTCTCTCTCTCTCTCTCTCTCTCTCTCTATATATATATATATATATATATATATATATATATATATATACACACACACACACATACACACATACATATATACACACACGTATATATGTATTTAATTCTATACTATATATATATTTAAATATGTATATATCTAAATAAAATAAATCAATTGCTCTGCAATTTGCTATTCTTATTTAACATTTTGGAAACAACTATTATAGGTCTATTAGAAAAAAGCAACTATTTTCTTATTTAACATTTTATTATGTTAAAAATAATTTCCCTGGTCTTTAGTTCCACTTTTGTGATATGTAAACTGCTTTTATTCAGAGGAAAATGAATACCAATCAAAGTGTTTCCCCAGAACACAAGAATGTAAATTTGATGAATGCTAAGATCTTTGTCTGGATCAGTGGTATCTCAACATCTTACAAAGGAACCTTGCACACAGTGAATGCCTGATAAATAAACATTTAATGAATCAGTGTCAGCCAGACCATGTCAGGAAAATTGGGAGGTGAGTAGGGAGATCAGGATAGGCTGCCAATGGAAGGGCTGAGGCATGCCATATATCTACCAATTGTATGTCCTTGACATCACCCAGTAAGAATTAACACATTTGGGTAAATTGTGTCTGTGTCTAAGTTTCATTTAATGACTAGTCACATAACAAAATGGTTCTTCCTAAGCCTAGCAATGTGATAAAATGGATATGCATTTTATTTGCACTTTTAATGTACTAAGATTACCCTGAGTTTAATATTTTTAAAAATTCTAGAGAACACTATATAATTGATTATTTAAATTCTATTATGTGATTTACTAATATTCTCCAATAAAGAGTATGTGTATGCATATATACATATACATATACATATGTATGTACATATATATACATATATTATATATTTTTACCCTCAGTTATTTTTCCTATTTTCAGAAAATATTTATTCATTCATTGAATAAATATTTCTATACTTGGCAGCAGGACCTAGGAGTAACATATGTAGATCTTGGCAGTACAATTAGGGTGTGAAGACAGGATAGAGGAAATACCAATATAATGAGAACTCTCATCTATAGCACACTACTATACCTTAGAATGCTGGAAACCTTCATAGCTTCTCATTAATTATCATGCTCAACTTCTAAGTAAGAGAAATCTGGGTATTCATTTTGTAAATCAGGAGAAAAAGTGGTTTGGCCATATTTTGTACTATGCTGATAACCCTGAGATGCACTCTTCCATGGCCTTTGGCTCCATCTGGGGACAAAAAATTATCAAGTTATGTATTTTTCAGATGATCTAGAACATCTAGAATTTTGAAGTTGCTATGCAAAGAGAACAAAGACTCTTGCTTCAGAGGAATTAGTTATAAAGTTTCACTCAAGCTTTGAACTTGTTTGTATGCAACTCTATACCTTTTAAGGTGCAAATTATTTTGTTAGACAAACCAGAAGAGATCTGTTGAAAATATCCTGTGGATTGAGACAGTTTAATAAAAGAACTATTTTCAAACATTGGCTTATGCAGTGTAGGTCAGGTCAGGTGATCTCATTTAGATGCTACTTGAAATTAATGAAGGGACAATAACTTTTGACAAATGGTGCTGCATTTAATAAAGTGAACACAGAATAGAAAAGGCCAGATGCTATCCGCATTTCTATAGCTTAGAATTTCTGTGAACCTAAACAAATTACTTAACCACCCTGAACCTTGGTTTCTCAACATATAAACAGAATAAATGGCAGGTTTGTAAAAACATTCAAATGAGATATTGCATGGAACATTAACTCACTACCTGGCATGCAATTAGTGGTCACCACGGTTAACTGGTATTATAACTACTAAGAATAAAACACATTATAAGTGTGAGAGTATTTGTATTAGTTTGAGAAAGGGACAATGTCTCAGAAGGTATCAGAAACATATATGGAGAGACTGAGTTGTGTTTCTTCAGGGAGAGGGCTGGAGGAACAGCCGTCATTGTCCCTGTGTTGAGTCTTCTTCCTGTGCAGCCAACAGGCAGGCACATCCTTTCCTGTGTTGAGCTTTTTGGGAGATTGACAGCCAACAGTGGCACACACTGCAGTCTTTTTTGGATAACTCTTGGACTTCTGTGGGCCTCAGGCTGGTAGTGGATGGCCTCAATGTGCTCTGGCCTTTTACTGAGAGGTCCTAGGCTCAGAACTGGCACCAAATCTGAATCTTCATTAACCTGATGAACACCACTCACTTTACCCTGGTGACTGCCTGAGACTCTACTTCACCCAACTTGCATATGATTCAAGGCTCTTTCACTGGCTGGGCTTTATAGGAAACCTGAAAGCATGGCAGGCCTTGGGGTGCCCCAGGCCATTTGCTGAGCTACCACAGGCCAAGTACTGGTGGCAGTTTGCCTTGGTTCACAATGTGGCCTCTCTCACATGTTCCAAGATCCAGCATAAACAACTACCAACTGCAGATCTCTTTATAGCTCCTACCAAGTAATCCAGGCCAGCTGAACTTGAACTACACAGCAGTCTCTCTCAAGAGACCCCAGAACAAAATTAGCCAGTGGCTGGCTTCAGAGAGCAGCAGAGAAAAATCTAATTAGCTCCACAAGTGGCACATCAATAAGGGGCTCTGGGCAGACAGACCTACACCAAGACACATCATCATTAAAATGCCAAAGTTTAAAGACAAATAGAGAATCTTAAGAAAGAGAAAAAGCACCTAGTTACTTATAAGGATACTACTATAAGAATGTTAGTTTTTTTAAACAAGAAATTTGCAGGCTAAAAGGAATTGTCACAAAATATTTAAAGTGATGAAAAACATAAACCTACAACCAAGACTACTCTACACAGCAAGGCTATCAATTAAAATTACAGGTGAGATAAAGAGTTTCCCAGATAGGAAAGAGTTAATGAAATTCATTAACAACAAGCCAGTATTATAAAAAATGTTAAGGGGAATTCTGTGAAAAAAAGAAGGGGGGAAACCCATAAATACAAATAATAAAATGGTAGTAACTATATACCTATCAATAATCACTTTAAATAAAAATGTATTAAGTGTTTTAAAAAAAGACATAGGGTAGGTGAATTAAAAAAAATGACCTATGCACAGATATCTATGAGAGAAACCCACTTCAGGTCAAATGACACACAGATTGAAAGTAAAGAGATGGAAAAAAAGATTTTCTCACAAATGAAAATTAAAAAAAACCCTGAGGTAGCAATACTTAAATCAGACAAAATGGACTTTAAAACAATATCTATAATAAAAGAAAAAAAAACAGGGTATTACATAATGATAAAGAGATTAAAACAATAAGAGGACATAACCCTAGTAAACATATGTGCACCTAACATAGAGGTACTTACACAGATAAAGCAATTATTGATTAATATAAAGGGAAGACTTTAACATTCCATTGACATCAATGAACAGATTTACCAGAGAGAAAATCAACAAGGAAATGGCGGTTTTAAGTGACACACTAGGAGATTGACATCAGAAACATAGTGGAGTGAGAGATGTCCCCAGATCTCTCCCCTTCAAACAACAATAAGCTGAACATCTAAAACTTAACATAAAACACCAAAACTGCACACATGCACGTCTGAGCATGGGATCTACCACAGGTGGAGAAATAGTCCTCTAAACATAATGAACAAATATGGTGACAAGTCATCTCAGAAAGAAAGAGAAAAGTCTCCAGAAAATAAGCATACAGACTTAGAAATATGCAATTAAAATGACAGAGAATTCAGGATAGTACTTCTGAAAAAACTCAGTGAGATTCGACATAGTTGATATCAACAACTTCAGGAATTGAAAAAACAACTAGATGAGAAGAATGAGTTTTTTAGCAAAGAGATTGAAACCCTCAAAAAAATCAGAATAGACCTTCTGGAAATAAAGAACATATTGCAAGAGGTGAAAAATGAAATAACAAGTTTGGGAAATAGAGTTGAACAATAGACAAAAGGATCAGAGATATTGAAGACCGAAATCTAGAAATAAATCTGAAGGAGGAAGAGAGAAACTGAAGAATAAAAATTAATGAAAGAGAAATACAAGAACTAGCTGTTACCATCAGGAGAGCAAACAAGAATAATGGGCATTCTCAAAGGGGAGAAAAAGGAGCAGAGACTAGAAAGTATTTTCAGACAAATAATTGATGAGAATTTCCCAAATCTGAGGAATGAGTTGTAACTTAGAAATCGAGAAGTCAATAGAACACTCAATTATTTCAACCCAAAAAGGACTTCACCAATACATATTGTATTAAAACTATTAAAAATCAATGACAAAGACAGAATTCTCAGGATAGACAGGGAAAAAAAAGATGGTAATTTATTTTTTTAAATCTATTAGATTATTCTCAGATTTCTCAGCAAAAACCTTATAAGCCAGAAAGTAGTGGAATCATATAGTCAAATGATTAAATGAAAAGAATGACCAGTGAAGAGTAATATGTCCACCTAAGCTCTCATTTAGATATGAAGAAGAAATAAAGACCTTTTCAGAATTATAAAAATTGAGGAATTCTCAATTGCAAGGCCTGCATTACAAAATACTGAAAGGGGTCACCTCACCTAAAACAAAATGACAAAAAAATACATAACAATTAGTAAGGCAACTAGCAGGCTGATAGAAGAGGAGGAGTGCAAGCCTTATTAGGAACAGGGCATCATAAGCTTAAAAATAAGAAGATATTTTCTATAGCAAGATTGTAATGAACATTCAGCATACATCATGACAAATTAAAAAAACAATGACAGAAAAGGAGAAGATTCAAAGATCCAAATTCATGAAGGGAAATGAAGATAAGGCACACAGAGAAGAAAAGGGACATATATATATATATATATATATATATATATATATATATATATATATATATATAGAGAGAGAGAGAGAGAGAGAGAGAGAGAGAGAGAGAGACTCAAAGTGAAAAGGTGGAAAATGATATATCAAGCAAATGGCATTAAGAGAAAAAGGAGTAGTGGTGCTAATATCAGAGGAAATAGACTTCAAAATAATAAAAAAAGAAAAGATAAAGAAAGATATAGAGGGCCACTTTATAATGATAAAGGGAATCATAAACCAAGAAGGCATAACACTTAATATCTATGCTCCCAATCAGATAATGCAAAAGATATAAAGCAATTACTGACAGAACTAAAGGAAGAAACAGACAAAAATACTATCACTGTATGGGACCTAAATACCCCACTGTCAGCTCTGGACAGATCATCCAAACAGAAAATCAATAAGAAAATAACATCCTTAAATGGTACATTAGATCAAGTGGACATAATTGACATTTACAAAGAATTTAACCCCAAAACAGCTGCTTCTACATTCCTCGATAGTGCACATAGAACTTTCTCAAGGATTAACCACATACTGAGACACAGAAATAGCTTCAACAAATATAGGAAGGTTGAAATTATACCAATCATATTCTCTGATTTTAATGTTTTAAAACTAGAGATCAACTGTAAGAAGAAAGAGGGAAGAATCTTGAATACATGGAGATTAAACAACATGCTACCGAAAAATGACTAGGTCAAGAAAGATATAAAGAGAGATAAAAAAGTACATAGAAACAAATGATAATTATAGTTAAACATATCAAAACTTTTGGGACATGGCAAAAGCGGTCATAAAACGAAAGTTCATATTATTATAGGCCTGTCTCTAAAAACAAGAAAGAGTCCAAATAAACAACCTAATGCTTCATCTTAAAAAAAACAACAAAAAACAAACAAACAAACAAAAAACTAGAAAAGGAGAACAACTGAAGTCTCAAGTGAGCAAAAGGAAAAATACAATCAAAATTACAGCAGAAATCAATGAAATTGAAAACAAAAAAAAAATAATAGAAAAAATACATTCAACAAAGAGCTGGATCTTTGAGAAGGTTAATAAAATTGACAACCTCTGGCTAGACTCATTAAAGAAAAAGAAAGGACACAAATATACAAAATTATGGATGAAAAAGGGGAAATTATGACAGACATTGCAGAAATTCAAAGGAATTATACCAGAATACTATGAAAAAGTATATAACACAAAATTTAATAACATAGAAGAAATGAATCAGTACTTGGAAAAATAAAACTTTCATAGACTGAATCAAGAACTGGAAAATCTAAATAGAGTGATCAGCAGTATGGAAATTGAAACAATTCTAAAAAACCTACCCAAAAGTAAAATTCTAGAATTAGGTGGATTTATCAGTGAATTCTTCTAAATATTCAAAGAAGATTTAATATCCACTCTCCTCAAAATCTTCCAAAAAATCGAAGAGGAAGCAATACTTCCTAACTCACCTTTTTAGGTCAATATCAAACTGACACCAAAATCTGGTAAAGATAACACACACACACACACACACACACACACACACACACACACAACACCAATATCTCTCATGAACCCATATGCAAAAATCCTAAATAAGATGCTAGCAAACCGAATACAGCAACATATTAAAAATATTATATACTGTGATTAAGTAGGCTTCATCCCAGAAACACAATCATAGTTCAACATACACAAACAGATTAATGTGATATACCACATAAACAAATTAAAAAATAAGAATCATATGATCATATCAATATATGAAGTAAAAACCTTTGACAAATACAGCACATAATTATGATCAAAACACTTAACAAAATTGATATAGAAAGAAAATATCTTAAAAAATAAAGGCCATATATGACAAGCCCTCAGTTAACATTATACTTCATGCTGAAAAACAAAAAACCTTCCCTCTAAGATCAGCAACAAGAAAAGGCTGTCCGCTATCACCACTGTGATTTAATATAACATTGGAGGCCCTAATGAGTGCAATCAGGCAAGAAAAAGATATAAAAAGCATCCAAATAGAAAACAAAGAAGTCGAACTGTCACTATTTGCAGATGACATGTTTCTCCATTTAGAAAACCCTAAAGACTCCACAAGAACACTACTAGAAACAATAAGCAAATACAGTACAGTTTCTGGATACAAAATTAACATTCAAAAATTTATAGTGTCAAAAAAGTGAAAAAAATAAATCCTTTTGCAATTGCAATAGAAAATAAAATATCTAGTAGTAATACTAAAGAAATATGTGAAGGACTTATATAATGAAAACTATAAGACACTATTAAAAGAAATCAAAGAAGATAAAAAGAAATGAAAAGGTATTTCGTGTTCTTGGTTTGGAAAAATCAATATAGTTAAAATGTTCTTATTACTTAAAGCATTATACAGATTTAATGCAATCCTCTTCAAAATCCCATTGCCATTTTTTAAAGAAATGAAACAAAACATTATCAGATTTGTATGGATGCACAAAAGACCTCGAATTGCCAAAGCCATCCTGAGAAATAAGAATGAGGATGGAGGCATCACCCTGTCCAACTTCAAGTTATACTACAAAGCAACAGTAATAAAAACAGGTTGGTATTGGCAGAAAATCAGACACACAGACCAGTGGAACAGAATTGAAAGTCCTGATGTAAATCCATATTTATATAGGCAAATAACTTTCGATGAAAAAGCCAAAAACACACAGTGGAGAAAGAAGTCTCTTCAATAAATTTTGCTTGGAAAACTGGAAAGCCACCAGCAAAAAAAGGAAACTAGACTGTTGTCTATCACCACACATCAAAATTAACTCAGAATGGATTAAGGACCTGAATATAAGATGACAACAATAAAATGCATAAAAGAAAACATAGGAACTAAACTCAAAGACCTTGGACTTAAAGAGGATTGCATGAATATGACCTCTAAGGCAAGGGAAGTAAAAGCTAAAATAAATGAATGGAACTAAATTAAACTAAAAAGCTTTTTCTGCTCAGCAAAAGAAATTATCCACAAGTTAAAGAGACAACCATCCCAATGGGGGAAGATATTTGTAAGCTACACCTTCAATAAGGGCCTAATATCCAAAATATACAAAGAAGTCATACGACTCAATAACAACAAAGAAACAAATGATCCCTCTGCTATCCTCCCCTTCACTTCATTCTCTCAACCTCCCAAACCCCCTCCCCTCTATCCATCACTGTGTATGGCAGAAGGAATGGAGTTAGCATTAATACAATGTCTAAGTAGAGGATCAGAGGAGGGAAGGAGCAATTGGAGGGATTGTATGATGAACATTATAGCTGTCTAACCAATGCACTATATATGTGAAACTAATTTAAATAAATAAATTTAATTTTAAAAAATGATCCAATCAGAAAATGGGCAAAGATCCTAAACAGACACTTTATCCTAGAGGACTTACAAATGGCCAATAAATATTTGAAAAGATGCACACCATAGCTAGCTATTAGGGAAATGCAAATTGAAACCACAACAAGATACCATCTCACATCTGTTGGAATAGTTATAATCAACAGGATAAGTAATAAATGCTGGAGAGGATGCGAAGAAATAGCAACCCTTATACACTGCTGGTAGGACTGCAAATTGGTACATTCACTATGGAAACTGTATGGAGTTTACTGAAGAAACTAAGAATTGATCTACCATATGATCCAGCAATTCCTCTACTAGGTATTTATCCCAAAATCTTGAAAACTCATATCTGAAATGATATTTGCATACTGATGTTCATAGCAGCGTTATTAACAGTTGCCAGGATATGAAAGAAACTGAAGTGTCCTATAATAGATGTTTGGCTAAAGAAGCTGTGGTACATACATACAATAAAATATTACTCAGTCATAAGAGGAGGTAAAATACTGCTATTTGTGACCACATGGATGGACCTTGAAATAATCATACTAAGCGAAATAAGCCAGACCTAAAAAGTTGAAATCACATGGCATCACTTATATGTGGGATATAAAGTAAAAGCAACAAATGAAGAGGAAAACTAAAGAGACTCATAGACATGGAAAATAGACCAGTGGTTACCAGAGGGGAGTGGGGAGGGGGAAGTTGTAAGAAAAAAATTAAATTATTTTTTAAATTATACATGAATAAATAAATAATTAAGAAATAAATGACACACTAGACTAGTTGTATTTCATTAATATTTTTAGAGTGTTTCACCCCAAAGCAGAAAAATATAGAGTCTTCTGAAGGGCACATGTAACATTTTCCAGGATATACCACATATTAGTACACAAAACATATAATATATCAATAAATTTAAGAAGATTGA
Source organism: Macroglossus sobrinus (assembly GCA_004027375.1). Lineage (NCBI taxonomy): Eukaryota > Metazoa > Chordata > Mammalia > Chiroptera > Pteropodidae > Macroglossus > Macroglossus sobrinus. The sequence goes on along the minus strand of PVKZ01001900.1, from coordinate 194,725 downwards.
AATTATATTAAGTGCCTTCTCTGACCACAATGTATGAAACTAGAAATCAGCTTCAAGAAAAAAAAATGGAAATTACATAAACACATGAAGGCTAAATAACATGGTGCTAAACAATGAATGGGTTAATGATGAGATCAAAGAGGAAATAAAAAGATATCTAGAGAAAAATGAAAATATAAACACAATGACTCAAAATTTATGGGGCACAGTGAAAGCATTCTTAAGAGGGAATTCATAGCAATACAGGCCTGCCTCAAGAAACAAGAAAAAGCTTAAATAAACAATCTAATCTTACAATTAAAAGAACTAGAAAAAGAACAGCAAAACAAAGCTAAAAGTTAGTAGAAGGAAGAAAATAATAAATATCAGAACAGAAATAAATGAAATAGAATTTAGGGACACAATACAAAGATCAATGAAACCAAGAGTTCGTTCTTTGAAAACAAATAAATTTGATAAATCTTTAAGCAGACTCATCAAGAGTAAAAGAGAGAGGACCCGAATGAATAAAATAAAAAATGAAAGAGAAGTTAACTATGGACTCCAGAGAACTACAAAGGATTATAAGAAAATACTAGGAGCAATTATATGCAAACAAATTGTAAAATCTGGAAGCAATGGATACATTCCGAGAAACAAGAAACAGAAATCTGAACCAACTGATTACTACCAATGAAATCAAATAAGTAATGATAATAATTTTTTAAAATCCCAGAAAAACCAAAGTCCTAAACCAGATGGCTTCACAGGCAAATTTTATCAAACATTCAAAGAAGAATTAATACTTATTATTCTCAAACTATTCCAAAAAAATTCAAGAGAAGAAAAGTCTCCCTAGTATTTTTTATGGGTCTACTATCACCCTGATTCCAAAACAGACATAGATATTACAAACAAAACAAAACAAAACAACTATAAGCTGACATATCCCTGATGATCACTGATGCAAAAATTTTCAAGAAAATATTAGCAAACTAAATTCAAAAATACATTAACAATTTATACCATGATCAAGTTAGATTTATTGCTGGGATGCAAGGTTGGTACAATGTCCACAAAACAATGTGATATACCACGGTAAAAATCGAAAAATAAAAATTGAGGGAGAAAAAATATGGTGAAGATAATAGAGGCTTTGTTCATCTCTTATACAACCAAATCAAAGTTGTGACAAAAACATGGAGTAAACAACAAGGAAATTCACCTGGGATCTGGATGAACAAGCTCTACAACTAGGGAGAGAAATAAGAGAGTACTGTGCAATGAGAGGAGGTAGGATGGGGCAAGGATGCAAGGCTGTCTGATCACCAGCAGCTGAGTGGGACAATGCTGTGGGAGCTTCAGCTGGCAGCTGCAAACACCTCTTAAAGGGACCGTGTCTGCAACTAGACATTAGCAGTGACAGACCTGCTTGCTCTGAGCACCAGCTTCAGGTAGGCTGTGCAGAAAGCACCAGAGACTTACAGAAAAACAGTGAGTTGTTAGAGTGAGGGCTGTAGGCTAGGATCTCTTCCAGACAGAAGTGCTGGTGGTATTCATTATTCCTCAATTAACACCTTACTCCTCCCACTGTGATGATGTAGCACCACCATAGATGAGATGTCATCAAACTGGATAACAGATGTTGCTCAGTCCAGAGGACTCCCTGAAACTTTGCCTCCTCCAACTTGCGGCCCCACCCAAGCCACATCCATGTGTATCCTTAGCAAGTAAGGTGTTCATTGCTGAGCAGAGCCAAGAATCACACTAGTGGCAGCTGGCCTCATTTTCTGGTATGATTTCTTGAGGCAACTATAAGGGAAGCATCTGTGGATTGCTTGCTGAATCAAAACAGGTGACCCTGGAGGGGTACAGGCTCGGGTTAAAGTTGGCCTTCAGCTGAACCCTTCTCAGGACTGTGCCACTGGGCACCTGGTATGCAAAATTGCACTAAGACTGGGAGACTTAGGAGCTTTGTTTAGTACATAGAAACAGACAAAGATGGCAGCCAAAATGGGAAGACAGAAAAGCAGGAACCATATAAGAGAACAGAACAGAGATCCAGGAATAATGAAGCCAAGCAATTTAACAGATGCAGAGTTCAAAACACTGGTTATAAAGATGCTCAATGAACTTAGGGGAAGTATACATTAATTCAGAGGGAAGTTTAACAAAGAGATTTAAAAAACATACATAAAATGGAAATGAAAATTATAAAAGGGAACCAGTTAGAAAAGAAGAACATATTATCTGAGATGAAGAGTATATTAGAAGGAATAAACAGAATGGATAAAGAAGAGGATCCAACCACCAATATAGAGGATGGGGAAACCAAGGACACTTAATCAGAATGGCAAGAAAAAAGAAGCCAAGACTATAATAATAATTTAAGGAGCCTATGGGACACTATTAAAGGTAAAAATATTTGTGTCATAGATGTACCTGAAGGAAAAAAAAATATGTTGAAGAGCTATTTGAAGAAGTACTGATAGAAAACTTCCCTAATTTGGGGAAGGAAATAGACATAAAACCCCAGGAAACTCAGAGAACAAAATCCAGGAATGATAAGAGGCCCACACCAAGACACATCATAATTAAAATGCCAAAGGTTAAAATCAATGAGAGAATTAAAAGCAGCAAGAGAAAAGCAATTAGTTACTTACAAGGGAGCACACATAAGACTGACAGCTAATTTCTCAAGAGAAAATTTGCAGGACAGAAGGGCTTGGCACAAAATATTTAAAGTGATGAAAACCCAGGATCTACAATGAAAAATACTTTATACAGGAAAGCTATCATTTAGAGTTGAAAGACAAATAAAGATCTTTCCAGAAAAAAATAAGCTAAAGAAATTTATCATCACCAAGCCAGTATTACCAAAAATGTTGGGAGGACTCTTTAAGAAGAAAAAACTCATAACAAAAACATGAATAAAGAATGACAATAACTACATTCCTATTAACAAGTATCTCGAATGGAAAATATTTAAGTGCTCCAACCAAAAGACAGAATTGCTGAATGGATAAAAAAACAAGACCCTTACATATGCTGCCTAAAGAGACTCACTTCAGATTAAAAGACACACAGAGACTAAAAGGAAGGGGATGGTAAAAGATATTGCTATGATGGACCTAGAGGGTATTGCACTGAATGAAATGGATTGGATAAAGAAAGAAAATATTCCATGATTTCATGTACATGTGAAATCTAAAGAACAAAATAAATGACAGATACAACAACAACAACAAAAGCAGCAATAACCTCATAGATATAGGGAATATTTGGAAGGCTACTAGGTGGGAGGGGCATTGGTGGGCATGGAATAAAAAGGCAAAAGGATTAAGAGGTACAAAAGGATAGTTGTAGAATAGACATGGAAATGTAGAGTGTTTCATGGGAAAGAATGTTAATGTAATAAATACGTAAGGGAGAAGAGAGATACTAGATTTGGTGGGGTGATCACTTTGTCAGTTAAGTGGATCTCTGATCACTAGGCTATACAACTGAAACTGGTATATTGCTGTATGCCAACTATAATTGAAAAAAAACTCATTGAATTGTACAATGTAAATGTGAGCAAGAATTGTCTATTATATTTCAACAAAGCCAGGGAAGGAAAAAAGAAAAATAATTAAAGATAAAAATAATGTGATTGTATCAATGCATGCAAAAAAGCATTTACCAAAATTCAGCATCTATTATTTATGATAAAAACTCTCGGCAAAGTGGGAATAGAGAGGACACACCTCAACATAATAAAAGTCATATATGATAAATGTACATGTAACATCATACTCAATGGTGAAAGGTTAAAAACATTTTTCTTAAGATCAAAAACAAGACAAGGATGCCCATTTTCACCACTTCTCTTCAACATTGCATTGGAAGCCACAGCAATAAGACAAGAAAGAGAAATAAAAGGAATCCAAATTTGAAAGGAAGATGTAAAACTCGTTTTATTTGCAGATGACATCTTACAATATATAGAGAACTATAAATATTCCACAAAAAAACCCTGTCAGAACTGTTCAATGAATTCATTAAGTAGTAGGATACAAAATTAATATTCAAAAGTCAGTGGCATTTTAATATACCAATGATAAATTTTTGGAAAGAGAAATTAAGATAACAATCCCATTTACAATTACATCAAAAACAATGAAATACCTGTGAATCAAATTAACCAAGGAAAATTATGTCATTATAAAAAGATATTGAAGAAGATACAAATAAAAGGAAACATATACTGTACTCATGGGTAGGAAAAATCAACATCATTAAAATGGTCATACTACCCAAAGCAATGTATAAATTCAATGGAATCCCTATCAAAATACCAATAGCATTTCATAGAACAAATACTTCAAAAATTTATATGGAACCATAAATGATCTTGAATAGTCATAGCAATCTTGAGAAAAAAAAGTTAAAGGTATTATACTATCTGATATTAAACTATACTACAATGTATCTTAATCAAAACAGCATGATGCTGGCATAAAAACATATTTAGATCAATGGAATAGAATAGAAGGCCCACAAATGAACCCACACCTATGCACTCATTTAATCTATGACAAAGGAGGCAAGGATATACATTGGGATGAAGACATTCTCTTCAATAAATGATGTTGGGAAAACTGGACAGACATATGCAAAAAAGTGAAACTGGAGCATTTTCTTGTATACTTCATATACAAGAACACATTCAAAATGGATTGAAGACTTAAATTTAAGACCCCACATCATAAAATTTTTAGAAAAAAAAACATTGGCAGTAAATACTCTGATATTGCTATTATTAATTTTTTTTCTGATAGATTTCCTTGGGCAAGGGAAACAAAAGAAAACATAAACAAATGTGACTACATCAATCTAAAAAGTTTTTGCACAAAAAGTAAACCATCAACAAATAAAAAGATTACTTACTGAATGGGTGAAGATACTTGCTTATAATGTATCTGATAAGAAATTAATAACCAAAATATATAAAAAACTCATAGAAGTCAACAACAGAAAAAGAAACAATCTAATTTAAAAATGGGCAGAAGAGTTGAATAGATATTTCTCCAAAGAGGAAATACAGATGGCCAATGTCATATGAAAAGACTCTCAAAGTTACTAATCATCACTGAAATGCAAATTAAAACCACAATGAGGTATCACCTCACACCTGTCAAAATGGCCATCATCAATAAGTCAAAACACAAGTGTTGGTGAGGATGTGGAGAAAAGAGAACCCTTGTACACTCTTGATAGTATTGCAAATTGGTACAGCCTCTATGGAAAATAGTTTGAAGTTTCTTCAAAAATAAAATATAAACTACCTTACAACTCAATAATTGCACTTCTAGATATTTATCCAAAGAAGAGAAAATCAAAACACTAATTCATAAAGTTCTATGCACCTCTTGTTCATGGCAGCATTATTCACAATAGCCAAGATATGGAAGCAACCTTAGTGCCCATTGACAGATGATTGAATAAAGAAGTTATGGCTCATATATACAATTGATTTTTTCTCAGGTAAAAAAAAGAAATTCTACCATTTTTCATGACATGGATCAACTTGGAGGTTATTATGCTAAGTGACATAAGTCACACAGAATGAAAAATATCATATGATTTTACTTATATGTGGAATCTAAGGAACTAAAGCAACAAACTACATGAAAACGGACTCAGAAATACAGAGGACAATCTGGTGACTTCCAGAGGCAAGGAGGTTTTGGGGGGCTGGTTGAAAGGAATGAAGGGTTAAAGAGGTACAATTTAGCAGTTGAAAGATGGTCACAGAGATGTGGTATGGCATAGGGCATGTAGTCAGTAGTATTGTAATGACTATGTGTAGAGCCAGATGGGTGATAACTGGAGGGATCATTTCATAAACTATATAAATGTTTAACAAACATACTGTATGTCTGAAACTAATAGTAGAAATACTCTCAGCAAAGTGGAAATAGAGAAAACATATCTCAACATTATAAAGGTCATGTATGACAAATTCACAGCTAGCACCATAGTCAATGGTGAAAACTATACTACAATGTATCTTAATCAAAACAGCATGATGCTGGCATAAAAACATATTTAGATCAATGGAACAGAATAGAAGGCCCACAAAAGTAAAAGCATTATCCTTAAGATAAGGAAAAAGACAAAGATGTCCACTTTTACTACTTTTATTTAACTCTTAGCCACAGTAATCACAAAAGAAAAAAGACAAAAGACATCCAAATTGAAAAGGAAGAAGTACAATTGTCATATGTAGATGGCATGACACTGTATAGAGAGAGCCCTAAAGATTCCACAAAACATTTTTGGAACAAAGTGAATTCAGTAAAGTAGAAGGATACAAAATTAATATTCAGAGATCGGTTGAATTTCTATACACCAGTAACAAACTATCAGAAAGAGAAATTAAATAAACAATCCCATGTACAATTGCTCCTAGATTTCACTGGCTTTATTTTGGGTACATATACTAACCATATTTTCTCCTATCTTATGATCTTGGCAATTCTTCCCAGACTTCAGTTCTACTCTCAAAGCCAGATATCTCCTACTTCTCCTTCAGATCTCAGCTCAGGTATCACTTCTTCAGGGAGACTTACTCCAAATTCCCAGACAACTTCAGGTTCCCATAGTATATGTGTCATAATGCCATGTACTTTCTTTCAAAATTAGGCACTTTTTTTTTGTTTTCCCTTTTGGCCTACCATTAGCCTAACTTTTTAGTTAGAAAAATTTACTATCATGGATTCAACATATTTAGAGAAAAACTCAAATGTCTTTTGGTAAGCATAAAACACAATCGATAGAGAAGGAAAAGCAAATCAAGAGGGGGTCTTAATCTCAAATATGCAGTGAGCCATGGGCACCTGTCAGCATGCTGCACAGTGAGAATGAAGATCCCTACCAGATGTCTACTGTTTCCAGACTTATTTGAATAAACTTTTTGTATTAGTTTCATACTGCCACTGTAACAAATTGCTACCAACCTGGTGGCTTAAAACCACTCTCATTTGGGGAGGTCAGAGTCTAAAATCAGTATCATTGAGCTGAAATCAAGGCAGTTGTGGGACTTCACTATCTTCATAATCTACAAGGGAATATATGTTATCTTGCCTTTCTTGCCTTTTCTTTTAGAATTGCATTCCTTGTATTTAATTTAAGACCCATTCTTTTACTTTCAAAACCAGCAGTGCAGTCCTTACATTTGTTGTTTTCTCCTGTATAGTATCTCCCTCTGCTTCTTTTTTAGTGGAAATGTGATTACATTGTGATCATCCAGATAAACCAGGATAATCTCTTCATCCCACCATCCTTAATTTAATCACATCTGCAAAGTCCCTTTTATCATGTAAGGTTACATATTCATAGGTTCCAGGAATTGAGACATGGACTTCTTAGAGGTCATTATTCAACCTACCACAGTCTCTCTCCTGTATTAGATTTTAGCTTCAAAAGGGTAAGGCTGGCATTTATTTTTGTTCACTGTTGTGTTCAGTAGATTCTTTGACCTATAGTAGAAATTTAGAAAATATCTTCAGAGTGACTATGATTCAGAATTTTTTTGAAGAATTATTACTGATATTTGGCTCACTTTTGAAATTTTTATTTTATAATTTTATGTTGGAATTAGAGTAGAGCACTTTAATCTGCCATTTACTAATCTTTCATAGAATAAGTGCACACTTAGCACTAACATTACCAAATGCCAACACTAATATTTAACAGGTACTCAATCAAAGATTTATATAAATATAGGACTATAAGATAATTTGTCTTAACCTTTATTTCATAGTGGAGGGAATGGGAATCTAGGAAATTAAAAAAAAAGTAATTTGCTTAAGAATAGACTGTGAAAGAGAGATCTAGTTAGGATTTGAATTGGTCATGTTCATAGCACCAAGTGATATCATGTGATACATCTAGATCCTTCATATCAGTTACAAGCTGTGAGACTAGAAGAAAGTTATATTTTTCATGCCTTAGTTATACATTTTATAAAATAAAATCAATATTTGCCTTAATATTTGTGATAAAGATTAAGTTACATAATGTGTAGTAGTACTTTTAAGATACCATTAAATGTTACTGACTTTTCATCTTTTTTGAAATCATTGATGGGATATTTAGGCATCTGAACACATTTCTTATATGTTACTTTCTTTAAAAAAAAATCACTAAAGACAGAAAGAAGATACTATAATAATAAACTTCCCAAGAAGGATATACTACAGAGAAGATTATAAACACTTTAACATTTTTTTAAATAATTCATTTTTTCAGTTATAGTTTGCATATAATATTGTATTAATTTTATCTATACAACATGGTGATTAGGCATTTATATATCTTATAAAATAATCACCCCAATAAATCTGGTACATATATGACACTATACACAGTTGTTACAATATTACTGACTATATTCCTTATGTTATACTTTACATCCCCATGACTATTTTGTAACTACCAATGTGTACCTATTAATGTCTTCCACATTTTCACCCACACCCCAACCCCACTCTCATCTGGCAACCATCAAAATGTTCTCTCTACCTATTAGTTTATTTCTGCTTTGTTTGTTTGTTTATTTTGTTCTTTATATTGCACATGTAAGTAAAATCATAAGGCATTTGTCTTTCACTTACTCCACTCAGCACAACACCTTCTAGGTCCATCCATGTTGTTGCAGATGGCAATTTTATTCTATTTTATGGTTGAGTAATATTCCATTGTATATATGTACCACCTCTTCTTTATTCATTTATTTATCGATGGACAACCAGGTTGCATCCATTATCTTGATAATTGTAAATAATGGTGCAATGAACATATGCATTCACATTGTCCTTCAAAGGAGTGTTTTCAGTTTGTTCTAACAAATACCCAGAAATTGGATAACTAAGTTCTTCTTTGTCTCAATATAGCCTTCTTTTTTTCTTTTACAAAGGTTAAATTAGGTGATGATTATGTTTTTTTCTTTTTTTTCTTTTATTAAGTTTATTGGGGTAATGTCAGTACAATTATATAATTTTCAGGTGTCTATTATAATTTGACATCTGTTGTGCGCTTACCACCCAAAGTCCAGTTTCCTTCAGTTACCATATATTTGATCCCCTTTACTCACTTTACGCTTCCCCTACCCTCCTATATTTGACTGCCCTATGAGCCAGAAAGGAGTAGAACTGAATAATTAAACTAGTAAAAGAAAGGAACTATCAGCCTAGAATAATGTATTCAGCTAAGCTCTCCTTTACATATGAAGGAGAAATAAATACCTTTCCAGAATTACAAAATTTGAGAGATTCTCCACCACAAGGGCTGCATTACAGGAAATACTGAAAGAGGTCAGCACACTGAAAACAAAATTAAAATATATATATATATAATGAGTAAGTTGACTAGCAGGCAAATAGAAGCAGAAGAATGCAACTCTTACTAAGAACAGGGCATTATAAGCTTAAAAAATAAAAAGAGATTAGCTATTGCAGGATAGTAATGAACATTCAGCATACATAGGGAAAAAATGAGAAAGAATAACAGAAAAGGGATTTAAAGGTCCAATTCACAAAGGGGAATGGAGATAAGGCACATGCAGAAGAAATTGGATTAATATATATATACACACACACACACACACACACACACACACACACACACACTATCATCTACATATTTGTAATAGTAACCACACACCAAAATTCAGAAGTATATAACACAAAACAAAAAGGATGAGCAAAAAAGACCACAAAACCCACATAATTATAAAAAAGATAGACACACAAGGACAAGGAAGCAAAGGAAATACCAAGTGACCAGAAAGCAAAAGATAAAATGTCTATAGAAAAACCTCATATTTCAATAATCACCTTAAATGTAAATGGACTGAACTCACCAATAAAATGGCACAGAATTGCAGAATGGATCAAAAAAGAAAACCCAACTATATGCTGCCTCCAGGAGACACTTCTTAGCTCCCAAGACGAATATAGACTCAAAGTGAAAGGGTGGAAAATGATAATTCTAAAAAATGGCATTCAGAGAAAAGTGGAAGTAGTGGTAATAATGTCAGACAAAACAGACTTAAAAATAAAAATGTAAAGAAAGACACTGAGAGACACTTCATAATGATAAAGGGAATCATGCACCAAGAAAATGTAACACTTATTAATATCTATGCTCCCAATTAGGGAGCCACAAAATCTATAAAGCAATTACTAACAGAACTAAAGGGAGAAACAGAACAATACATTATCATTGCACGGGACTTAAATATCCCACTGTCAAATATAGACACATTATCCAAACAGAACATTAATAAAAAAACAACATCTTTAAATGACAAATTAGACCACGTGGACATAATTCGCTTTTACAGAGACTTCCATGCCAAAACAGCTGCTTATACATTCTTCTCTAGTGCACATGGAACATTCTCATGTACTGACCACATACAGGGTCACAGAGCCTCAATGAATATAAGAGGGTTGAAATCATACCAATCATATTCTCTGATTATATGCTTTGAAGCTGGAGATGAAGTGTAAAATGAAAGTGGGAAGAACCACAAACACTGAAGAATACCTGGGTCACAGAAGAAATAAAAAGGGAGATCAAGACATACATAGAAACACATGATAATGATAGAACAACATATCAAAACTTTTGGGACATCACAAAAGTGGTGAGAATAAGAGGAAAGTTCATATCATTACAGGCCTACCTCCCCCCCAAAAAAAACGAGATCAAATAAACAACTTAATGTTTCATCTTGAAAAAAAAAAACTAGAAAAGAAAAAAACAGCTGAAGTCAGTAGAAGGAAAAATTTAATCAAAAATAGAGCAGAAATAAATAAAATTGAAAACAAAAACAAAAAGAAAAACAATAAAAAAATGCAACAAAGAGCTGGTTCTTTCAGAAAGTTAATAAAATTGACAAATGCCTGTCTAGACTCACTAAAGAAAAAAGAGAAAGAACACAAATAAACAAAATCAGAAATCAAAGAGGAGAAATTATGAAAAATGCCTGGATAGACTCACTAAAAAAAAAAGAGAGAGAAAACACAAATAAACAAAATCAAGAATCAAAGAGGATAAATTTCGACAAATGCCTGGCTAGACTCACTAAAGAGAGAGAGAAAAAGAGAGATAGAGAGAGAGAGAGAGAGAGAGAGAGAGAGAGAGAGAGAGAGAGAGAGAGAGAACACAGATAAACAAAATCAGGAATCAAAGAGGACTAATTTTGATCACAGAAATAAAATGGTTCATACAAGAATACTATGAAAAAGCATATAATACCAAATATAATAACCTAGAAGAAATGGACCAGTATTTGGAAAGATACAAGCTTCCTAAACTGAATCAAGAAGAACTTGAACATCTAAATAGACTGATCAGCAGTATGGAAATTGAAACAATCATCAAAAACTAACCAAAAAGTAAAAGACCAGGACCAAATGACTTCATCAGTGAATTCTATCAAACATTCAAAGAACATTTATTACCTATTCTCAAACTGTTCCAAAAAAGTCATAGGAGGCAATACTTTTAAATGCATTCTATGAAGCCAAAATTATTCTGATATCAAAACCTGTAAAAGGTAATCCAAAAAAGAAAACTACAGACCAATATCTCTCATGAACAGAGATGCAAAAATCCTAAATATAAGATATTAGCAAACCTAATACTACAACATACTAAAAGATTATACACCATGATCTACTGAACTTCATCTCAGCGGCACATAGATGGTTCAACATATGCAAATCAATTAATGTGATACACTACAAAACAAATTAAAAAATAAAATCATACCATCATTTCACTAGATGCAGAAAATGCCTTCTACAAGATACATCTATTTATGATCAAAACACTTAATGAAATCAGTAATGAAGGAAAGTACCTTAACATAATAAAGGACATATAGTACAAAACCTTAGGCAACATTAAACTTAATGATGAAAAACTAAAAACCTTCCCTCTAAGATCAGAAACAAGGCAAGACTGTCCACTATTACCACCCTTCTTCAACATAACATTGGAGGTCATAGCAAGTTCAATCAAATAAGAGAAAAATATAAAAGGCATCTAAATAGGAAACAAAGAATTCAAACTGTCACTATTTGCAGATGATATGATTCTCTATACAGAAAAGCCTAAAGACTCCACAAGAACACTACTAGAAACAATAAGCAAATACAGTAGTTTCTGGATACAAAATCAATATTCAAAAGTCCATAATGTTTCTATTCTCTAATAATGAAGCGTCAGAAAAAAAGTGAAAATAATAATTCCTTTTGCAATTGCAAGAAAAAAATGAAATACCTAGTAATAAATCTAACGAAACATGTAAAGGACCTGTATAATGAAAATTATATGACCCTATTAAGAGAAATTGAAGAAGATACAAAGAAGTGGAAAAATATACCCTGTTTTTGGTTGGAAGAATCAACATAGTTAAAATGCCTTTATTATCTAAAGCATTATGCAGACTTAATGCAATCCCCAACAAAATCTTATCAGTCTTTTTTAAAGAAGTAAAACAAAAAATCATAAGAAATGTATGGAAACACAAAAGACCCCGAATTGCCAAAGCCATTCTGAAAAAAAAAAAAGAGGCTGGAGGCATCGCTCTGCCCAACTTTAAATTATACTACAAAACGACAATAATCAAAATGACATAGTGCTGGCAGAAAAACAGATGCACAGATCAGTGGAACAGAATCGAGATTCCAGATGTAAGCCCATGTTTACAATGGCAAATATTTTTTTGACAAGAGAGCCAAAACACTCAGTGGAGAAGAGAAAGTCTGTTCAATAAATAATGCTGTGAAAACTGGAAAGCCACCTCCAAAAGAATGAAACTAGACTGTTTTCTAACACTACACACCAGAATTAACTCAAAATGGATTAAGGACATGTGTATAAAAGTAAAAGAATAAATTTCATAGAATAAAACATAAAAATTAAAATCATGGACCTTGGGTTAAAAAAGAATTTTATGAATTTGACCTCAAAGTCAAGGGAAGTAAAAGCAAAAATAAATGAATGGGACTACATCAAACTAGAAAGCCTCTGCATGGCCAAAGAACCATCAACAAAGGAAAGATTCAACCATCCAATGGGAAAATATATCTGCAAGCAATGCCTCCTATAAGGGCCTAATATCCAAAATATACAAAGAACTCATACAAGTCAATAACAGAACCAAAAACAAAAATACAATTAAAAATATGGGCAGAGGACCTGAACAGACACTTTTCCCAAGAAGACATACAAATTTCTAACATATGTTTGCAAAGGCGCTCAACCTTAGTAGCTCTTAGGGAAATGCAAATCAAAACTACAATGAACTATCATTCACACCTGTTAGAATAGCTGTTATCAACAAGACAATTAATAACAAGTGTTAGAGAGGATGCAAAGAAAAAGGAAACCTCCTACACTGCTGGTGGGACTAAATTGGTACAGCCACTATGGAAAACAGTATGGTGGTTGCTCAAAAAACTAAGAATTGATCTACCATATAATCCAGCAATCCCTCTACTTTGTATTTACCCCAAAGACTTGAATACTTATATCTGAGACGATATCTGCATCCCAGTATTCATAGCAGCATTACTCACGGTGGCCAGGACATGGAAGCAATTAGTGTCCTACAATAGATGAGTGCATAAAGAAGCAATGGTACATATATACAACGGAATATTATTCAGTCATAAGAAAAGATAAAATACTGTCATTTGTGACAAAATGGATGGACCTCGAGATAATCATGCTAAGCAAAATAAGCCAGACAGAAAAAGTTGAAAATCACATGATATTACTTACATGTGGGATGTAAACTTAAAAGCAACAAATGACCATAAACAAACAGAGACTCATGGACATGGACAATAGACTAGTCGTTACTAGAGGGTACGTGCTCATGGAGAGTATGGTGTTATATGGGGTAAAAGGGGTCAAATATGTGGTGACAGAAAGAAAGAAATCTAATTATGTGAGGTGAATACGAAATGTGTGTGTATGTATGTGTATGTATATGTGTATATGTATACGTTTTACTGTTAAAATGTACAATGGAAACTGACTGGATTTCATTAAATTATGTCACCATTAAAAAATACTTGATGGAAATGTTGAGTATTACACAGATCTAAAGAGTGTTGATGAATTCAAAAACTGATTGTTGATGAATTGAAAAAATATTCAGAATGCAGTCACAATCCACAGATTCAAGAATCCCAACATATCAGAAGCAGATTATTTTAAAATATTTATATCTACACATAGTACAATGAAAATCCTAAAAGACTGATTACCTTTAAAGAGTAAACTATTGACTAACAGGCAATGTCACATCAACAAAAAACCCACGTTACAGTGGAATTATGTCTTCTATCTTCAATGTGCCAAAAGTACGTACCTGTTAATCTAGAGAATGTTGTCTAGGAGGACATAAAGGTATAAAGGTATATGTAACTTGAAACTTGATAAGTGAAGTATACATGTTTTGGTTTTCTGAATAATGACTAAAAGAAATTCGACAGAATATATAACCTAAATGAATACCACAAAGTTTAGTCTAATGGTTTGCCTAAAAGGGGAGAAGAGTTGGAATATTGGAATCAGGAAGGAAAACACAGGAGTGTAAACGCTTCTGTATGCTGACAATGTTTTATTTCTTGATTTGTAATGATTGTAGGAATGAAGTACTATGTTCTACAGTTAGTCATAAATAGGACATTTATGTTTGTTGACTGTTTATAGATGTTTTGTTCTAGAATTAAAAAGTTTTAAAAGTATATAGAAAGAAAATAATGCTTGTTTCATTTTAAAAATAGAGAGAATAATATAAGCAAAAAACAAAGGGGAAAGAACCAATAGCATGAGAATAGATACAGTCTACATTAGATTAAAATAAAAGATATTTTGCTTGGGGACTTACTTTGAGTAAATCATGTTGTACAACTATTGCTTTGATGCTTATATTTTTACTATTTGCTACATAAGATAATATTAGTGGGCTGATTCTCAGTTCCTTAAGAAATGTTCAGAGCAAATTTCCCAAGGACTTTATAATGGCAGCAAGTAAACCACAAAGAGATCTTGGAGTAAAAGTGTCTGTGGCCACTGTGTGTACACACAGACATTAATGCATTGTTTACTATTTCTGAAATTATTTGTTTATTATCTGGCTACCCCACTATTATGTAAGCTTTGAAATCAGGGACTTTGTTGATCTTATTCACCAATGCATCCCAAGCTCTTTAATAATACCTGGTATGTAGTAAGTCACAATAAATATTTCCTGGATGGATGGATGGATAGATGAATCAATGGATGAATAGATGAACAAATAAATATGTAGATCTCAGTGATATTATAAATCTGGGGAGATACAGTATTGAATATAGAATGTAATAACCAAAGCAGTCTTAAAAATGATCTAGTTAAGCATTTTACAATTTACATTTTCATTTATCAAGTTAAACTGGGGCCAAAAAATGAATATCTTGTGCAGGATTACATAGCTCATTTCCGGGACATGATTTCAAGGTTAGCTATACTGTGTTGCCTTCCTTCTGGAAAAGAGGACATACAAAAACTCAACCAGCATAAAAGATACCTCTTTAACTGGGATGTCAGATTCTAATGTAAATCATCTGTTTGAGCTTCAAAGAAAGATATTCTTTATTTTTATATATCCACTAGGTTTATAAAGACTTGTTTAAGGAAAAAAAAAAAACATGAATAAAGAATGGTAAGAACTACATTGTATCAACAAGTACCTCAAATGGAAAATAAGTGTTCAAACCAAAAGATAGGGTTACTGAATGGATAAGAAAATGCATATGTTGCCTAAAAGAGATTCACTTTAGATTACAATACACATATTAAAAGGAAGGGAGTAGAAAAAAAGATATTGCTTTGATTGATTTAGAGGGTATTGTATTGAATGAAATTAGTCAGAGAAAGACAAATATCACACAAGATTTCACATACATGTGGAATCTAAAGAAAAAACAAACAACAACAAAAATGGAAACAAACTCATATATAGAGAATATTTTGATGGTTCCAGATGGGAGAGGGGTTGGGGTGATGGTAAAGAATGTCAAAGGGATTAAAATGTACAAATGGATAGTTGCAAAATAGACATGAAGATATAAAGTGTAGCATAAGGAAAATAGTTAACTGTTGCGATAAATATGTAGGGGGAAAAGGGTTACTAGATTTAGTGGGGTGGTCATCTTGTGAGTTATATAGATCTCTAATCACTATGCTTTATAAGTGAAACTAGTATGTTATTTTATGCCAAATATAATTAATAAAAACTCATTGAATTGTACAATGTAAATACGAGCAGCTAATGGTCTATTGTATTTCAATAAAGCCGGGGGGGAGGTGGGGGAATTGCATGCTGAGTTCCAGGAAGAATTTTAAAAAGTTAACATCCACACACATTATAATATACATATAGAATAACAGAGACAAAGAGAACAATTTTAAAGCATCCAGGAGAAAAGAGAGCTTACCTAGAAAGATAGGCAGCAAACTTTTAGTTAATTATGACAGAAAAATTGTATTTCCAAGGTGCTGAGTCAAAATATTTTTTACATTTAAAATTCCATGTCAGATAAAGGCATTAGAGCTATGAGAACCAGGAAAGTTTACTATTTACAGAACATTGCTGAATAAATGAAAAGGAATGCCTCAATAATAATGCAGAAGGAACATGTAAGATACAAAACACGATTGTAAGCAAAGAAATTAATAAGCATGATAGTAATTCTAAACAATTATAGAATGTTAAGAGAATAAAAAAGACTGGCTTTGATATATTTAAAACAAGAGGGAGCTAAATTACAATAACATGAAAATGAAAGAGTAAACTTTAAAAGTTTTTTGAGCTCATTCTTTAGACTGAAGTTAGAGATGAGGATAATTTTTTTATTTTACTTTTTAAAAAATCTCAATAGAGACAATGGCTTTTATTTATTTTTATTTTATTTTCTCCCTCAGATATTTGTTTATTTGTTTCTTTGTTTATTTTTGATGGTGTCATTGGTTGATGAAATTTAATAAGTTTCAGCTGTACACTTTAACAGTAAGGCAAATGTATATTTTCACTGTGTTCACCTCCCATAGTTAGATTTTTTTGTCACCTCATATTTGACCCCTTTTACCCTATCTACCTCTCCCTTCCCACCTCTGTCCTATCCTCTGATAACCACTAGTCTATTGTCCATGTCTATGAGTCTCTGATTGTCCTGTTCATTTGTTGCTTTTAGGTTTATATCTCACATATAAGTGATATCATGTGATTTTCAACTTTTTCTGTCTGGCTTATTTTGCTTAGCATGATTATCTCGAGTTCCATCCATGTTGTCATAAATGACAATATTTTATCTCTTCTTATGGCTAATATTTCATTGTATACATGTACCACAGCTTTTGTATCCAATCATCTATCTTTTAATTTGTATACATGTTAGAATCTAATTGCAAAGCCACACATGCTAATTTACTTAGCATCCAACTAGTATTCACATCTTCATTAATCATACATTAGTATATACCCAACAAGTAAAGGAAAAGTGGAGATCAACCCATCTTTTGAGCTGTACTTCATAGGATAGAAGAAAGCACTACCAAATATTATTGATACCCAGGATGCTCATTTTGGGCTCCTGAAAAAAAAATAATTTTATTATCATACCCTGTGAATTATTTCTTTGGTCACTTACTGGGTGTCAAGTTCAGTGGCCTGTATGTCATTGGTATATTGTCATTCTAAGCATCTGTTCTCAGAATGAAATGAGTATAAATGCACAAGCAGCCTTGTGACAAGATTTAAAGTTATAAAACAAGTATTTGGAGCCTTGAAACATAATAGACTACTTTCTAGTATAGTGCTGTCTAATTGTAGTTTACTTCATGGTGGACTATGTTTCCATGTTAGCCCCCATTGGTCTTATAGCTGACTTGGGCTGCTGAGCTAACTTGTGTAATTTCAGACACCAAAACATGATGAGTATTTCATTTAGCAGAACAACTTTTTTTGGCCCTGGAGAAGAAAAGCCAACATCTGTATTAGATGTAGCTTTTTCTATTCCAAATGGGCATTTAACTATTCATCTACCCCAAGATTCAAAGACCATGAAAGACTGGGAGTTATTGGGAATTTTATTTGATGAATACTTTGAATTATTTTATAATGAGATTAATTGTCTTGCCCCCAGGTATAGATGCCACATTTTATCTCTAGTGCCAGAAAAAGAACTCTCCTCTTCATTTAAAGATGGCCTAGGGCCCCAGAAGTTAAACGGTTTGGCCTTCACAAGTTGGAAGGAAAATTAGGGAACTACCTGTCCATATTTCACTGCTTTTTTCCCTTCAGATTCCTGGGATTTTGCTGAGTTCTCTGCTGAGAAACCATGTTCATTTCCTTCACCCTATCTGATTAACCTGAAATTAACATTTTCATTAATCCATGGGTAGGGAAGACCAACGTACACAGCATGTGTGCATTCACATGGGCTCTCATTAGATATGATTAAAAACTAAATTCCAGCTGATATATGAACAAGGAATAGTTAGAAGATATTTAAATTGGAATTTTTATTACAAAACTTATTTACCAAAACATGTATTTTTATGTTAACAATAAGTCTACACTTGATTGAGGGAAAAATTGAGTCATCTCAGGCACTTGATCCAAGTTTCTCTTGATTTTGCCCATTCCTATGGATCTAACCTATGAGGAAACAACATACTCAACCTATTGCATGGAGGTTGTTTTACTCACTGAACAGTGAACATGGAGAGTTCCTATAAATTCATGTTTATAGTGAGGTCCTTACCTCTGTTAATCCTGTCCTATATTTGTTTTCAATATTCTCGCCTTCATCAAACATTGCTTATCATAGTAGCTCTATTTATCTACTGTCTATCTTTATATTGCGGGGCACTAATTCTAAGTTTCTACCTTTTGATGAGTCCTAAAAAAATCTGTTTTTTAATTAACACCCATGCCTCAATTCTCCCTCACTTTACCTAGCCTTTTGGAGTCTTACTGTCAAAATCCAAGTATAAAGGCAAAAAAAAAAAAAAAGAAGAAGAAGAAGAAGAAAATGCGTTTCTAGTTTTATGCCTATCTTAGCAATTCTATGAGAAATGTTTTGAAGTTCCTTTTGAAAAATTTGTGCCAAAGACCTGGTAATTGCTTTTTTATGGTTTTCCAATGAAGTGTGAAGTCCTTCAATAGCTGTCAATAGCTTTCTCTTCTCTGTAGCTGTGAACACTAAGAAAGAGGCCTTTAACAATCATTTCTGTTTTTTTTTTTCCCTTTCTCTCTAATCATCATTACCACTTTGGTCTGAGACTAAACAGTTGGCATTATACCTCTGGATAGCCTAAGTGCAGTTAGGGGTAGATAAAATCAATTATGGTGGATACTTCCTGAATTTCAAAAGAAAATAATCACATGTAATTTATATCCAGTAGTTCAATACAAAAATTATTGACTTTTACTGTGTGCTGGGCATATTGCTAAAAGTGAAGTATACATGATTAAAACAACAACAACAATTACCATTTAACTGGGTTCAGATCCTGTTAAATTCTTGTCACATTTTTCTCTGAAATTTATGGATCTCATTCCCTGTATTCTACACCACTACCTAAGGTCTGCCTTTGAATAAACAGTGTTCTGTAATGATGTTATCAACTTATAGAAAACTCATGCCCATCATCAGACTTCCAACCTGGACTTACCCAAGGACCTTACTAATTTTACTATGTCTTTTTTTCTCAGCTTTATTGAAATATAATAGACAATTAGTTGTACAATTGTACAATTCAATACTTTTTTCAATTATATTTGACATAAAATAATGTACTAGTTTCAGTTGTACAGCATAGTGATTAGAGATCTACATATGATCTCTAATCACATATAGGTGATTACCTACACTAAATTTAGTACTCCTCTTCCCCCCTACATATTTATTACATTATTAACTACTTTCCTTATGCTACACTTTATATCTCCATGTCTATTTTGTAGCTATCTATTTGTACTTGACCATTTTCACCATTCCCCCAACCCCTCTCTCATCTAGTGCCCTCAAAATATTCTCTGTATCTATGAGCTTGTTTCCATTTTTTGTTGTTGTCATTTTTTTCTCATGTATGTGAAATCTTATGATATTTGCCTTTCTCTATCTAACTTCATTCAGTACAATACCCTCTAATTCTATCAAGGCAATATTTTTTCTACTCCATCCTTTTAATGTGTGTGTTTTAATCTAAACTGAGTCTCTTTTAGGCAACTTATGTAGGGGTCTTATTTTCTTATTAATTCAGTAACCCTATCTTTTGGTTTGAGCACTTAATTATTTTCCATTTGAGGTACTTGTTAAACGAAATATAGTTATTACCATTCTTTATTAGTGCTTTTGATACACATTTTTTCTACTTGAAGAAGCCCCTCCAACATTTCTTGTAATACTGGCTTGATGTTGTTGAATTCTTTAGCTTATTGTTGTCTGGGAAGCTCTTTATCTGTCCTTCAACTCTAAGTGATAGCTTTGCTGGATAAAGTATCCTTGGTTGTAGATTCTGGTTTTTCATCACTTTGAATATTTTGTGCTAAGCCCTTCTGTCATGCAAAATTTCTTTTGAGAAATCAGCTACTAGTTTTATGGGTCCTCCCATGTAGGTAACTAAGTGCTTTTCTCTTGCTGCTTTTAAGAGTATCTCTTTTTATTTAAATTTGGCATTTTAATTATAATGTGTTTTGGTGTGGGCCTCTTTGAGTTCATCTATTTTGGGAGACTCTCTGAGCTCTAGGGTTGTATGTCTAGTTCCTTCACCAGGTTAGGGAAGTTTTCCATCATTATTTCTTCAAGTAGCTCTTCAACATTTTGTTTTCCCTCAACACAGATATTTGTACATTTAATTGTCCCGTAGGCTCCTTAGATTATTATTATAGTCTTGGCCTCTTTTTTCTTGCCATTCTGATTGAGTGTCCTTGGCTTCCCCATCCTCTTTATCAGTGAGTTGATCCTCTTTTTTATCCACTCTGTTGATTCCCTCTAATACACTCTTCATCTCAGATAATGTGTTCTTCATTTCTGACTGGTTCCCCTTTATAATTTAGATTTCCATTTTTATATTTTTTATCTCTTTGTTAACAATATCACTGAATTCATCTACATATCACCTAAGTTCATTGGGCATCTTTATAATCAGTGTTTTGGTTACTTGACTCATTTATTCCTGGATCTCTGTTCTGTTCTCTTGTATGGTTTCTGTTTCTTTGTCTTCCCATTTTGGCTGCCTTTCTGTATTTGTTTCTACGTATGAAGCAAAGCTCTTAAGTCTTCTGGTCTTATTAGTGTGGCATTGTGTAGTAGTTGTCCAGTGGTACAGTCCTGAGAGGGATACAGCTTCAGGTTAAGTTTAGTCCCAGCCTGTGCCCCTCCAAGGCCACCTATTTAGATTCAGCAAGCAATCTATGCATGCTGTGCTTATAGTTGCCTCAAGAAACCATATCAGAAACCAAGGCCAGCTGCCACCAATGTGGGTCTTGGGGCTGGCTCAGCAAAGAGCACTTGAGTCACCTAGGATGCAACTGGATATGACTTGGTTGGGGCCATGAGTTGGGGGAGGCAGAGTTTCAGCAAATTCTCTGGGTAAAGTGACCTCTGTTATCCGGTTTGATGATGTCTCAGCTATGGCGGCTCTGCATCTGCACACTGGGAGGAGGAGGACTCAACAGAAGAACAATAGATACCACTGGCACTTCTGCCTGGGAGAAAGCCTTGCCTTTGCCCTTGCTCCAATAACTCAGTGTCTCCCTGTAAGTTCCTGGTGCTCCCCAAGCAGCCCACCTGGAGCTGGTGCTCAGAGTGAGCAGGTCTGTCACTGCTAAAATTTGGTTGTGGACATGGGCTCTTTAAAAGGCATCTGAAACTGCCAGTTGCCACTGCTGCAGCCTCTGTCCCACTCAACTACTTGGACCTGGCAGACTCGTTTCTTGGTCCCCTCCTATCTTCTACAATTAAGATTTATTAATTATTTCTCTCCCTAGTTGTAGTGTTTCTGTTCATCTAGATCCCAGGTGACTTTGCCTGCTGTTTGCTCCCTGTCGCCATCCCAACTTTGATGTGGTCATAAACAAAGCCTCTATCATCTATGCCATTTTTAGGAGCCTCCTTTACCAATTTTATTTTTATTTATTTTGTTACATTTTAAGTGAGGCAATTCTTAGTTGGCCTCACAGATTGAAAGGACTTTGTTATCTTATAATCCCTTATTTTTAATGTTTCTTATTCCTATAGCACCTCGTTTTCCTAGATGGTCTCCCATATAAGTACTAACCGGGCCCAACTCTGCTTAGCTTCTGAGATCAGACAGGATCGAGCTTGTTCAGGATAGTATGGCTGTAGACTCCTTTGCCAATTTTAAAACTTCATCTCCAAGGTTAGAATGCCTGAACATGTTATAACTTTAGGACAATAAATTTTTCTGTCTAGCTTTCCTTGCTAGGGCAAGCCTCTGTAACTTTCCCAGACATACCAGTCTTAGTTTTGTCTTATTTTTCACTACCTCATTCTTCTGAAGTACCAAGATTTCTCACAGCAGCACTTGTTGTACCTTGATTCCACAAATATAATTATTCTATTAATCCCACTCCCGATACAATATCTAGCACAAGATGGAGCACACAGAAATTCCTGTTGAGTAAATGCTTGAGCCAAAAAGGGAGATTTGTCTGCACATTGTGGTTCATGATTTTGAGCAAACATTGGTAAGAAAATGCAAATTAAACATCTCTGCCCTCATAAGGTTATAACTTGATGGGGAAATGAGGATCAACATAGGAAATAAGAATGAATAATGCAGACTTTCTGGTTCCTGTGTTTTCTATAGAGATAACATTTACTCCTTCCTAATTAGCCACTCAAGAAAGAAAATACGACACCTCACTTCTTTTCGCACCTACTGACATTGCTAGTGATCAAGTACCATTGAATCCTCATCTTTAATGTCTCTCATATTTATCTTTTTTTCTACTATCAATGATACAACCTCAATTAAAGTCATAATTGCTCACTTGGACTACTGTTATAACCTCCTAGTTGATTTTCCTACCTTCAAAATTTTCCTAGCACATTTATTCTTCATTCTGCTATTTTAGTGATATTTCTTTTATACTTAAGCCATTTAAAACAAAATATTTTTTTATTATTTTTAAACTAAAGACATGCTTTTCTTTATAAGAGTGTAGAATGTTGGGAATGTAGAATAACCCTCCTGGCCTCCTCAAATATTCATTTCTTTCCATTGGTGATTTTAGAATATAGGAGCAGTTCCCCCACTTCCCATTCCTTTCTCTATTCACTTCCATATGGCTTTGGATCCTATCACTCAACTATATAGGTTTTCCACATTTCTAAATGCAACAAATTTAAGACTTGTCATCTCAGTGGCATGTAGCACTGTTGGCTCCATGTTCCTTTAAAAAATTCTTATTGGACTCTGTAT
Source organism: Macroglossus sobrinus (assembly GCA_004027375.1). Lineage (NCBI taxonomy): Eukaryota > Metazoa > Chordata > Mammalia > Chiroptera > Pteropodidae > Macroglossus > Macroglossus sobrinus. The sequence continues at coordinate 171,175 of PVKZ01001900.1, read as the reverse complement.
GAGTTTCCTATTGCCACAGTAAAAAATGACCACTGATTTGGTGGTTTAAAACAATTACCACACATTTATCCTTTTATACTCCTGGAGGTCATCAGTCCAAAATCAGTTTCACTGGACCCAAATCAAAGTGTTGACTCTAGGGGATAATCTGTTTCCTTGTCTTTATTTATTTGTTTTTTTTTTTTTTTTTTGCTTGCTTGCTTGCTTCTGGAGGTTGCCTGCATTCCTTATTTCATGGTCTCTTTCTCTATCTTCAAAGCCAACCAGGCAGTATCTTGCCTCTGTTGGCACACAGTCTTCTTATTTTATAGTCAAAATTTATCTTGCCACTCTGTAAGGACACTTGTGATTACATTTAGCATCCGTTAGATAATCCAGCTAATCTCTCCATCTCAAGATCCTTAACTTAAACACACATGCAGAGTTGTATATATTTTTTTCAGGTAACATTTACAGGTTCCAGGGATTAGGATAGGAGCATCGTTAAGGGTAATCATTTAGTCTACCACAAAGTTCATGAAATAATACTGCCAGTTTTCTCATATTTCTGTGGCCACTTGTTCTCTGTATCCTTTGTAGACTCATGCTGCTCCATACAAAATTAAATATTGGATTTTCTAAAGATTCATTCCTAGGTCATAACTTCCTAGGCTGTATAATGGTTAATTTTATGTGTCAACTGAGATAACGTTCATATAATGTTCAAGATGTGTCTGTAAAGGTGTTTCTAGAAGAGATTAGCATTTGATTCAGTTGACTGAATAAAGAGATCCACACTTAGCAATGTGGGTGAGCATCATCCAATCCATTAAGGACCCAATGGAACAAAAAGGCAAATAAAAGGGCTAATTCTCTTTCTCTCTTCTTGAGCTAGGGCATCTATCATTTCTTTCCCTCAGACATAGAATTCCTGCTTCTCAAGCCTCTGGACTCAGAATGAATTATACCACGGGCTTTCTTGGGTCTCTAGCTTGCACACAGCATATTGTTAGCCTTGTCAGCCTACATAACCATGTAAGACAGTTTCTATAATAAATATCTTCTATATCTATATGTACACCTAGGTATAGGTAGATGTAGATTATAGATGATATAGATATAGTTATAGATATAGATATAGATATAGATATAGATATAGATAGATAGATATAGGTATCTTATTGATTCTGTTTCTCTGGAGAACACTGACTAATAAGAACTGTGTTCTACTTATTTATTTACAATTTATAAGCCATAGATTTCTTCTGAGAAAAATATTTTTAAATAAATTAATTAAATTTTAATTTTGATAAACTTAAATTGAAGAAATATATTGTTAAAGTAAATATTCTAAAATAAAATACACATAGAGAAAAGTGCAAAACCATTAATATATAACTTAACAAATTATTATAACATAGACATGTAACTACCACTCAAGTTGAAAAACAACATTTCAGCAGCCTAGAAACCCTGTGTAGGCCCTTTCCCAATTATATCCCCCTCTTTGTTAAATTTATTCTCAACTCTTTTAACTCATATAATGTGGAATCTTTTATTTCTTTTGAGACAGAGAAAAGCAGCTCTTGACATTTTAGAATTGACCTGGCCCTTTCCTGTTGAACTTAAAAAAAAATGATTTTGTAGAATATCAACATCAGACAAGGCCACTCTGCAATCCTATTGGATCAAGACAAAAGTTAGACCATTCCATAATCATGTCTAAACAAAGAAAAATCATGAACTCTTCCAAAACACAAAAATGACCCTTCTCCCAGCTCATGTGAGTGACTACTGTTTCTTTGCCAGTTAGAACTTTGGCCTCATTCTAATCTTTCCTCTTGCTAGAGAGAACTTGTTGAGATAGTCACAAAATTACCTCCATTTTCTGATGCTATGCAATCCAGAACAAAGTCCCATTGGAACTCTGCTCTAAAGCACCACACACAAGACCAAATCCTGTAACAAGTCCTTTCTAATACCCTTTTACTTAGATGATATTTTATGGCATGCATTCTCTCTCATGGCAATGAACAATAAATTCAACTTGTTCAATTCTGTGTCCCTGGCATTGTTTGCCTAAAGACCACTGACATTTTGGATTTTCTAAGTGATTTTTATTTGTGTAATAATAGTTAATATTTTTGAATATTAATTAATTTTATAAATAGTCTCCTTACTGATTTTGCTTAAGTTTTCAAAAATTACATTTATAAAATTGTGAGGAAAATGTTTACCTTTTTTTCTTCATTATTTATTTCTTTGAATCCTTTTTCTTATTGATTTCCATTGATTAGTACTTATAGAACATAAATATTTCTAACAATAATGGATCTCTTTGCCATGCCCTTGTTTTAATGGGAATTTTTGAATTTCTCACTATTAATATGATGTTGGTCTTTGATTTGAGATGTAGATTATGTAAGGAATTATTTTGGTTCAAATTCTGGTTACTTACATACTTGGGCAATTTTCTCATCTGAATATTATGGCAATAATAAAACTACTTCACAAGGTTTTGTCAAGGTTAAATTTATTAAAATATGTTAAATATATAAAAAACAGTGCTTGGTTCATAATAATTACTATTAATGCTTAATTATATAAAATCAATATAGGATAACATTAATATAATATGATAGTTATACAACACCTATATAATAAAAATGATGATATTTAATATGTTATATAAGTACTATTTGTTATTAATCTATTCTGATTTAAGAATTTTATCAACATTAGAGATTTGATTTTATCAAATGCCTTTGTAGAATCTGTAATGATGTTCATATGGTACTTCTCCTTTCTTAGATTCATTTTTCCTAGATACTTATATGAACATTTTTCTTACATCATGTTTAGACTCATCTTACCTGCATGAGATGATATGTAATTCTGTAGCAAAACATTCAAAAACTTCAATGATATAACCTTTGCTTTTATTTCTAACCTCATCTACTTCTGTCCTGAACCCATTCCTCTGGATCTAGCAAAGCATCTGCTCTATAGAAGTACAGTATAATATTTTTACCATAGGGTTTGTTGTGAGAATTAAATATTTTATGCATTTTAAAAATATGTGAAATGTATAGAACGATACCTGGTACCATGTAAATGTACTATAAGTGTTTCTATAATTATTTTATTCTTTTTTCACTAAAAGCTTTACCAGTATGAGATATTGAATTTAATCAAATTCCTTTGGGGCACATGTAGAGCTATTTATGTGTTATTTTTCTTGTTATTGTTTCATCTTTTAAAACACATATCTGATCATATGACACCATTATATAGACTCACCACTGACTGCAAAGCAAGACATTCAAGGCCTTCCATGATCTAAGCCAGCTATTGAAGGACTTGACTATCACCCTGTAAATAAATTTTCAAATTTTCTCTTATTCCCAAACAATTTTTACCAGGCTGTGATTTTTTGACTTTTTCTTGCTTTCTCGTGTCCCTAAGTGTTGATGGAAATTATAAGACAAAAGCATAGCATTATAGGTGTTAGAATTTATTGCTCTGAAAACTTTTAATTCATTAGACCAATTTATTGACAAACTTATATATCTTCTTTGGACCCCCAGATACCATTTGGTTAAGTGTTCATTAGTATAACTGCTTTACTGCATATATAAAAATCCCACATGTATTAAAAAAGGCTCCCAAGTCAATACTTAAGTCTTTGTTCTAGGAGTTTCCTGTTTTCTAAGCATACATTATAGACAACTAAACAGTATTTGGTGTTCCCCTCAGGGCTACCTAAAAATTCAAAGATATATTGAAATCACATCAAAAACATCTTGCCCGTTCATAATGTATTATGCAAAGGCTTATAATCTCTCCTAGGGAAAAAAAATTAACTGTCCAATGCTATTCCCTTGTGAGAGAGAAGAGCATAGCAAATACTCCTTCTCTGTACCTTTGGAGATAATTGGCTGAAAAACAATTGGTTGAAATTTTTTTCTCACTCAAGGTCACTTTGCTGCACATTAGCACAACAGAGGAATGCTTCTTAATACCAAGAACACATTTTTCAGATGATTAGTTATATAAAAAATGTAATTGCTATATGTAGAGCCAGAGAAGAGAAAGAGAAATCAGGGAGATTGTTTTATAAACTATATAAATGTCTAACCAATGTACTATATACTTGAAACTAATAATAAAATTTTTTAAAAATTAAAAGAGAAACAAATGGATCCTCAGCATGGCTTTGAGAATGTAAGAAGTACAGTTGATGTTAATTGCTGAGTTAGTTTTTAAAGCTAGCCTTTTGAACTCATCTTATTATGTATCTAGTTTAAAAGGCTTGTATTCCTATTAATAATGAGATTTTTAAATGAAAGAGCCAAATAATGATCTAACATTAATGCAAAGAAAATAATTATTTACCATAAAAGAATTAACTCACAAATGTCACCTAAGAAGCTAAACTGAGGAGAAACCCCTGCTTTGCTCATTCTCTTTTATCTGATTACAGACTCCTATGCCATTGAAAAAAGCTATACTTTGCCTGCAAAGATGAGTATAATGTGGTCCCACTAGTTCATGGCATGTTCTTTAGGAGCAGTAACCAGGACAAAACACAAATAACTTTGATGCAAGGTAGATAATATTAGGGCCCAAAAGAGAAATTTCAAAAGAGGATTACATCCTTTGTTCTGCTTCTGATGCTTCTTCTGGCTTTATTATTTTATCAAAACTTTTGTAAGTTACAGGAGTAAAGAGATATTGCTTAACAATAAGTCAAATAATAAAGAGACATAAAAATAAATAGTTCATAATCCATCCCTTCATCCCTTTGATCTCTACCCCGGTTCAAGGTAATCAACGTAAAATATTTGATGTGTAACTTCTGTACTTTTCTAGATTCTCATATTAAACCATCTGAACTTTTTTTTACTCTTTTATCAAAAAATGAGTTAATCTTATGTAACTTTTTATGCAAGTTTTTTTCTCTAGATTAAGGTATAAAAAATGAGAGATGCTAATGCAATCTATAGAGGAAACTGACATCTCTTTAATAAGCAACTAAAATGAGTGGGTCTGGAGCAACTAAATATTTGTATATAAAAAAGTGATTCTTGACCCCCTACTGCACACATATAAAAATTAATTGGTATAAATTGTAAACCTAATTATTAAAGCTTAAAATATAAGTATTTAAGAGGATACATAGAAGAATATAGTCATGACCTTGGAGTGGGCAAAATTTCTTATCAGGACAGAAAAATAACTAATTATAGGTGAAAAGACTTGATAAATTGGACACACACATGCACACACACACTTCTGCTATAAACTTCAAAGTAAATATATCAATTTATACTCTCATTAGTAACATGTGTTTGTTCCAGTCACTCCATTTCTTGATCGACACATAATATTGGAAGACATTTAAACTTTACTATTTTCATTGTTTTAATTTCAGCCATTCTGTTTGGCGTATATCTCAAAGTAATTCTAATTTTATTTGTCTGATATTTAATGAAGGTGAATACCTTTTCATTGGCTATTTAGATATTGTCTTTTGTGAAATGTCCATTAGTCTTTTGTTAATTAAAACATGTGCTGTCTGTTTCTTCTTGATTTATAGACTTTTTAAAATATATATTCTGGACATGACAAAAATAAACCTTTGATATCTTCTCCCAATATAGGTCTTGCTTCTTCACTATCTTATTACAGTCTTTTGGTAAAGAGAAGTTCTTAATTTTAGTGAAGTACAGTTGGCCAACCATTTCCGTTATTGTTAGTGCACTTCATGGGAGCTAGTTAAGCATGCTAAAATCTGTAGGACAGGCAAACAGGAAGGCAAGATCGTGAGCAGGCTGGCATTCCACAGGCATAGACTGAAGCTTGTCCACAAGTAGGCAGGCAGGATGGGAAGACCACCAATAGGCTGCAACAGCATAGCTTGGGTAAATGTTTATTGTCCACAGGTAGCAGTTAGGAATAGGATGGGAGAGTATTTGCAGACCCAGGTGTTGTTTGGAGTCTCTAAGCTCAGGGAAGGCCTTGCATACATTATTAAAGTCTCAACTGATTAAACTATGCCCAGAAAGATAATGTCTCTTTTGATTAATGTAAAGTCAACTGATTGTAAACTTTTTCATATTTGCAAAATCCCTTTATAGCAGCACCCAAGTTAGGCCTGTCTGTGCTACAAAATGTCTGCTGTCTTATTTTCATTCTCCAAATCTTGCTAGAGACTCTACCTTGGAACTGTAGTTCAGTTTAGTCGAGTTAATTCTTCAAATAGTCATCACAGATATTCTTCTATGTTATTTTTTAGAATTACAAAGTCCAATATAGGAACACATGTGGCAATTTAAATTTAAATAAAACTAAAAATTTAGTTTCACTATCATGCTAGCCAAGTTTCAAGTACTCAGTAATCACAGATGGATACTGTGTTAGATGGCACAGAGAGAAAGAGAATATTTTCATAGTCTCAGAAAGTTCTACTGGGCAGTGCTATTTCAGGAACTTTATTGGTTTGCCTTTAATATTTATTTGCCTTCCATTTGGAGTTCATTTTTTAAATATAGTATGAGCTAAAGGTCAAGACTTATTTTTTTTTAGATATGGAAATCTAATTACTAGACACAGCATTATTTATTGAAAAGTCTACCCAGTTTTGTTACATTTCAGTGGCTGGAACTGTTGTTATAAATTGGGTGACCATATATATGGTGATCTGGATTATCTGTTTCTTGGCTTTTTATTCTGTTCTATTTGCCTATTACCATCCTGTATCAATTCTTGTCTCTTTATAATAAATATTGAGATTGGCAATGAAAGCTTCCAAACTTTTTCTTCCTCAAAATTGTCGTAGTGATTTTTGACCTTTCACATTTTTATAAGCACTTTAGAATTAGTTTGTCAATTTACACAGACAACATTTTTAAGTTTTCATTGGAATTCCATTAAATCTATAAATTAATTTGGAGGAGGAAATAGGCATCTTGTTTTGCATTTCAATGCCATTAAATACTGTATAACTTGTTCAGTTATGCTCAGATACATTTGCATTAGCAATATGTAAAATACCTACTTCTCTGTGTTATCATCACCACTATTATCAATCATTAAAAAATATATATTATCTGATGAATAAAAATATGTTGTTCTAATTTGAATTTTTCTAACTTTTCATAAGCCTGAACATCTTTTCATATTTTTTCTATTTGAATTTCTTTTTCTATGAATTGATTTTTTTACTTAAAATTATTTGTGTTAATTCAATTGTAGGTTTCTTTGTATTTTTCAGATGCATTGGATACTATGCAATGCCACCCAGATGCTCTTTTAGGAAAAAATCACTATTCCACCATCTTCCTGGAGTGTTGGCTGCTGACAGGTCACAACTGTGCCCTCTCTGGAATTTACTCTTGGCCAGAGTATGCTGCATAAACCAAAGTTATATTTCATGATTGGCTGATGCTTGTGCATAGAGGCATAGTTTCTTTGCTTTAAGGTAGGGCAACTCTGAAAGGCCATCCCAGCTTTAAATCTCCTCCACTGAATTAGCTAAAGTTGGTGATGCAATTGTACTGTAGTTCAGACTCTCCTTCTATCCAATTTTGCTTCCCTTGTTCCTTCATGGGTAGTTTGGTCCAATAACATTTTCCAGTAAACTTCCTACATGAAAATCTCAGTGACTCAGAGTCTGGTTTTCCAGTATCCTGGCCTGTGACAGTTTATATAGGGAGTGGTCATAGATAGCAAATTATAAAATACTATAAAGATTGATCATCTGCAGGCTGCCTGGAAATACAGACTCCAACAATGGTCAAAGGCAGAGTGTGAAAAGTCCCTGGCATTCTGTGGTTGTATAGTTGTTAAAATTTATACCCATGGAGCTCTTTTGTGTAGGCCATGAACATGCTATCTAGACTGAAGAAGATCTGGAAACTTTGGAGCCACGTGATCCATGGTCACAGCCATATTGGCAAGCACCAGAAACACCAGGGGCACTGAGGTAATGCTGGTGGCATGCATCACCACAGGATCAACTTTGACAAATATCGCCCAGGTTGCTTTGGGAAAGTTGATATGAGACATTACCACTTAAAGAAGAAGTAGAGCTTCTACCCAGCCATCAACCTTGATAAACTGTGGACCTTGGCCAGTGAGCAGACATGGGTAAATGCTGCCAAAAACAAGACAGGAGCTGCTTCTATCATTGGTGTGGTGTGGTCAGGCTACTACAAAGTTCTGGAGGAAGGGAAATCTCCCAAAGCAGCTTCTAATAGTGAAGGCCAAATTCTTTAGAAGAGCTGAGGAGAAGATTACGGGTGTTGTGCAGGGATGGCTGTGTCCTAGTAGCTTGAAACCACTTGGAGAGAAGTTCATTAAATGCTCACAACTACTTTTCTTATAATATATATATATATATATATATATATATATATATATATATATATATATATCTCCAAGGTAAACTCCTATAAGACATTGAAGTAGAATGCAGAGGTGTCTGCAATATCTCAGGCATGTGAGCTATTCGGGGAAGTAGTGATTTTAAGGACTTGGGATTAGATAGCTGTTGTTGGGAGCCATCATATTAGATAAAGGTAATGCAATATCAAAATAGATTAATTAGTGACTAAAAGCTAAATTTATACATCAAATGGTCTGTTTTGAAGCATAGAAGATGTGATCTTTCTGCAGCCATGGAACAGGAAAAGCAATGATCAGACCCAGGACTTAATTATCAAAGTAGCAAAGCTCCATAGAAAGTTGAATTCTCAGAAAGGCAATGCTGGAAGGGCACAGGTCAGAGATCGATGAAAATTTTTAGGAGGTGAGGTTGAAACCATCATATATTTAAAAATGTACTTATAAATATAACTCTTAACTTTCCAGCTTTATCATTTCTGACTCAATAAACATTGGTATTACAAGTATGTATTAGGGAAATTTGACTACATCATTATAATATTATTTATATCTTGATATTTGCCATTGAAATGGCAATTCCAATTTGGTAGTCTATTATTATATTTCTTAATTTATTTTAGTTTTTAAAACTAGCTGGACAGTTTATACAATTCGATTATGTAATTTTTGAGATTTGTCAGGAATACACAAAAGATAAAAAGTCAGGAAAATCTTTCAAAGATGTTTCTAGATACTAATAATCAATTCACAATATTGGAAAACCTGAAAAACGGGGAAATTCATTTGAAAGACACGTACATATGGAAGAAAGAAGAAATGACAACATAGAATTAAGAAAATAAATTAATATTAAATAAAAAGTAAAATAAAAGTGTGTAGTAAACACATTCCTGGAGTTTTCACTAAGGCTGCTTCACAGGACACCAACCAAAATTGAAATGAAAAATTTCTTAAAAGTCAATATTGACAGAATAATAGAAAATATTGCATTTATTTGTCTTATGAGTCCACTGAGAGACCTTTTTGTAATCACAAAAGTCAGGAAGATATTGCTTCTTAGTTTTCCATTGTCTTACCTAAAAAAATAATAAAACAGAAATAAAGGAGGTGCCAATAAAAACTAATATTGAGAAGTCTTCATAGAATTGTATTTTACTAAATGCTAAATTTTCATAAGATGAAATGACAAGAAGTCTCTAGGACATTGGCTATGCTAGGACAGAAAGATTATCTGAGAACATAGTTTTCTATCATTTGGTAGAACTCCAGAATGGGGAGTATGCAATATATAGATCATATTCTCACCTATGAAAGCTACATAAAAAATATATTTAAATACTCACTAGGCTTTTAAAAAATAATATCTAATATTATCTTATGTAACCAGATTGCAGCAGTAAAAATTGCAATATCCATGAACATTATGCTATATTAAAAAGGCATCTGAAAGACCAAATAGTTATCATTTTTTGTTCTACTAATATGTATTTTATGGTGAGTTCATTGAATATCAGAAACCTCTATATAGAGTAGAAACAAGTGAAAAATATGACTCTTCATTTAGAATTTAAAATGATTTTGAATTTAAAATGATTTTGATTATTCTCTACAGAATTTCTGTATAGTGTCTATAACAGCTTTTTAGCTGCATTTTATTCAGAGTTTGAGGTTGAAAATCACTTGGGGGCTTGTTAAAACACAGATAATTGGGTCTACCCCATTATTTCTGGTTTATTAGTCCTAGGTGGAGCCTGAAAAACGAGTGTAAATTAAAATCAGAATATAGGTACAGGAGCAAGCTTTGTTAATGTTATCATAGTCAATTTGTCAAGCATTGTGCATCACTAAAATTTCGCAGGGTGTTATACTTACTGTAATGTTAAGGCTCTGAGAGAAGTTCAGGTCTTCTTTCATTAAGTCTTCTATATCTTCTTTCTCTCCCTTTTCACTCACTGCAACTTCTGACTTTTGAAATCCCAGGAAAATGATATGAGGAATGAGGCACATAGGCATTGCCAACTAAGCTTTCCATTTGGCACTGTTTTGCCTGACATTTTTTCAAATTTTGTGAAGAATAAATGGATCAATTAACTACATTGAAACTACTCCAAACGATATTTGTAAAAATGAAAATGCTTATATTTTCAGGCCAAAATACAAACTCATATTAAGATAATTTCTCTTGAAATAAGTTTTCAGTGGGATTTTAGGGAGTGCTGGGGGTAGACACTTGTGGCATATTCTTCTCTCAAGAAGTTTCCAATCTCAAGGGAGTAGCTAAACAAATTTACAGTGAACTGAACAAGTGCAAACAAAAAGAATTATTAGATTGTTAGCCAGTCAAATGTTATCATGACCCAAATGGCTGGGTCTACCCCACTGTTTCTGGTTTATTAGACCTGAGTTGAGTCTGAGAATTTGAATGTATAAAAATTTTTCTTTTAATGTTGATGCTACTGGTCTGGCAACCACGCTGATTACAGACAGATTCTGGAAAATTTTATAAGTAGTTATGAAGATCTGATGCAAAGAAATCAGAATTTATAGGGGACCAACATGTGGCAAAACCAGTATGAGCCATGCAAAAAAATATGAGTAGAACTTTTGCAAAGCTCCTTCCTGCAAACATCTTGAACTTGTGAGAGTTAAATGAGTTTCAGTAGCATCACCCTCATTTTATTGATAAGCAAAGAGAGACCAAGGCAGGCTAGTGACTTACCCAAGATTACACAGCTAACACAGTGCAGATCTACTGCTCCAGCTTAACCCACTTAGTATTAACACAGTTTTCACACACATCTGTGCAAGAGTGTCATGATGAGAATGTTGAGAATAATATAGGAGAGTCCTGGAGGTGATCAGGCCCTGTATTATCACCAAGTATTGTTACCTCTAATCCTTTTGGCTGTTTTTATTCCTTGGTCTTGTGTAGTATATATGCATGTGTTGATTGGTACTCTTCTGAAAACTTAAGAGAGACCCTTTATAAATGCAAAATTTTCTCTTTGTGTAACTCTCTTCTCTCCAGTGCTTTTTTGTTAACTCTAGATATTTTCTTCTCCAAGCTCTCTTAGCAATATCTCCACAACTCAGGGAATTTGATACATTCTGTCTGAGTTTGCCCTCAATATACAGTAAACTGAAAACTTTCCCAAAGTAGTAATCTGGGGTAATAGTACATTCCCATCTCTTACAGATTATATCCTTCATAGCCTGATGTCTAGTGACTTAACTGATGCTGTTTCATATATTTGTCTAAAATTTTATTTGTTTCAAACAGGAGGATAAATTCCTGTTACTGAATCATAGTAAGTTCCTAGTCATACTTTCTTTGGCTTTATGTTTTAGTGCCCCCCCCACTAGCTCTCTCTCTTTCTCTTTATTGTGGTAATTTTGGTTAATAACATTATGTAAGACTCACTAAGAAATAAAGAGAGAAAACTTGAAAAAATAAAATCAGAAATGAAAGAGGAAAAGTCACAATAGTACCACAGAAATACAAAGGAACATAAAAGAATACTATGAAAAACTATATGCTGCCACATTGAACAACCTAGAAAAAATGGATAAATTCTTAGCACTCTTTTGAGTCAACTCTCTGAGGACTTTCCTCAATTGTGTGGTTGGTCAGCACAGAATAGTTCTGCTCTCATCTCTGGAGGTAATAGACATTTTCTTTTAAATCCTTTGGTTTAGATTAATGCTTCCTTAACTATTTACCATGAACTGGAAAGATGCTGAATCTCAAGATTAGCAAGTGTACTTGGGAGCAATGGGCCATGAAGGCCACCCAGTCTCCTCTAAAATATAACCATTATATAAAAGCACAAAAGAATGCCTTGTGTTTTAATCTAGCTCAGGAAAGATTAGGGTCCCCACACTGATCTGCCTTAATGGCAGGGAAATTTGATATTTATAATTCTGATCATATATATAATTTCATCTCCTATGCCTAATATGGTAAATGCATTTTAGAATAAAGTTGAGAGAAAGGAAGACCAAAATTGCAATTAAATGACAACAGACTCACCGATACAGAGGATAATCTGGTGACTGCAAGAAGGGAAAGGAGTTTGGGGGAGTTGGGAGAAAAATGTGAAGGGTTGAAGTACAAATTAGTAGTTAAAAAATAGTTTACGAGGATGAGAGTACAGCATAAGGAATAAAGTCAATAGTATTGCAATGGCTTTATGTAAAACCAGATGAGTGATATAGTAATTGGAGGGATCATTTCATAAACAATATAAAAGTCTAACCAATGCACTGTCTATTTGAAACTAACACAAAATTATAAAAAGTGCCCAAATTATACTTTCAATTATTTATACTTTGTTTTAAATAACTATGTCAGCTAATGTATATTGTTCTCTCTTCCTGACGTAACTCAGTTTTTCTCAATAATCTTTATTATTTTTATATTTTTAATTAAAGATCCCCTAAATATCTGCTTACATGTAAGTGCTTGAACTTGGTTGGTCCAGATGATAATAATTATAGCTCAGATAAACAGAATATGAAGACAAAGTAAGCAAACCCTTTTTAAGTGACTGATGCCAGTACATAATTTTCTGCACATGTGATAATTGACATTAGTAAATCTGAGTGTGAAGATATTTAGAAAATGGCTATAGAAATCCCCAAAATTTAATGAATATAAAAATTTTATACTTAAAATTCTAGTCTTGCTTATTAGAGTAATTAGCATTTATACAGACAATGATTATCAAATAATTTTTTTCATGTACTTACTCGTATTATGTAGCAAGATTATTTCACTCAATTGGAAAATATCTTAATAGGAAAAAGGTTAAGCTTTTATGAGATATGGCTTTAGGGCCAAATGACTGATAATATTTGATCTTGATGTTTAAAAATAGGTAATAAATGAGTGATGTCAGAAACATGGCAGAGTGAAAGATATCCCCAGATCTTTCCCCTTGAAACAACAATAAGCTGAACATCTAAAACTCCACAAAAAAACACTCAACCTGCACACAAGCATGTCTGAGAAAGGGATCTGCGCATAAAAGTTACCACAGGTCAGAATCACAGGGGTTTATCAGTAGACAGTGAGAAACAAAGAGGGTGTCTCTTGCAGCTGAAGCTTCCAGTAGGAGGAGGGAAAGGGAAGAAGGTGCAATGGGCAGTCTGAATCACCCTGCCTGAGTGAGCTATGAACACCATGCTGCAGCAGTGCCCAGGGATTAGGGCAGAAAGAAGAAAAGTGGGGATGGCAGAGAAGTGGAGACAGCAGAAACGCAACAATTGATTATTACCAGCCATTACTGCGAAATGCCAGGCTGAGACACAGCCTCCATCCCTCAAAACAGAGGGCTCCTCCACCCATATACTCTGAGAACGAATACTGTGGAGCCCAAGTATAAATTGACCTAACACTACCAAAACTATCACTAATACTGACAGTGACTGAGACTGAGGGTAGTGAATGTGATTGAATATTTATAAGAAAAAAGGCATTATTAAGGCTTTATATAAAGCAGAGATCCAAGAGGCTCCCTACAAGAAACCAAAAGAAAATTGCCATCTAAGCAACAGGCTAAAGAGACACCTTTATATAATAAATCTTCTTTCTGGAAAAAAAAATAGAATACACTTTCATTAATACCCAGGCAGAGAAATAGCCCAATAAATACCATGAATAACCAAAGTGACAAGGCATCTCAGAAAGAAAAAGAAAAATCTCCAGAAAATAAGCTTACAAAGAATTATGCAACATAAATGACAGAGAATTCAAGATGGTACTTTTGTAAAACTCAGTGAGATCCAAAGCAATATATATTAATAGTTCCAGGAACTGAAAAAAAATACAACTAGATGAGCAGAATAAGTTCTTTAGCAAGGAGATTGAAACCCTCAAAAAGAACCAAATAGAACTTCTGTAGATGAAGAGCATACTGAAAGAGATGCAAAATTAAATAGCAAGCATAGGGAAAAGAGTCAATCAAATGGAGGAAAGCATGAGCTATGTTGAAAACAGAAATCTAGAAATAGATCAGAAGGAAGAAGAGAGAAACCAAAGAATTAAAAATAATGAAAGAGAAATGCAAGAACTAGCTGATACTATCAGAAGGAGAAACATAAGAATAATGGATGTTCTAGAAGGGGATAAAAAGTTGCAAGAATGAGAAAGCATTTTCAGACAAGTAGTTGATTACAATTTTCCAAATCTAAGGAATGATCTAGAGCTTAGAATTCAAGAAGTCAAAGGAACACCTAATTATCTCAACTCAAAAAGTCTTTCACCAAGATACACTGTATTCATATATCAAAAATAAATGCTAAAGACAGAATTCTCAGAAGAGCCAGGGAAAAGTAGATGGTAAATATATATATACACACACTTATATATAAGTTATTATATATATAATAAATTATATATATATATATATATATATATAAAATTATATATATATATAAAATTATATATAATAAATTATATATATAAAATTATATATATATACATAATTAGATTATTCTCAGACTTCTCAGCATAAACCTTGCAAGCTAGAAAATAGTGGAATCAAATAATTAAACTATTAAATTAATGGAACTACCAGCCAAGAATCATGTATCCAGCAAAGATCTCCTTTAGATATGAAGAAGAAATAAGGGCCTTTAAGACATAAAAAAAAAATTAGGGAATTCTGCACTATGAAGTCTACATTACAGGAAATACAGAAAGAGATCAGCTCATCTAAAATAAAATGATAAAAAGAAAATACATAATTAGGTGTAAAGTGACTAGCAGTCAGATAGAAGCAGAGGAGTGCAACCCTTACTAAGAACAGGACATTATAAGCTTAAATAATAGAGATTTGTTACTGCAAAATAGTAACGAATGTTCAGCATACATAGGGATAAATTGAGATAGCAATGACAGAAAAGGTGAGGATTCAAAGAACCAAATTCACAAAGGGGAAAGGAGATAATGTGCATGTAGAAGAAAATGGGATATCATTATCCTTTACATATTTGTAATGCTAACTACAGGCCAAAGATTCAGAACTGAAGTATGTTACACAAAACAGAAAGGAACAGAAGGAAGATCCACAGAACCCAACCAAAATAGAGAAAAAAAGACACACAAGGACAAGCAAATAATAGAAACACTGAGCTACAAGAAAGCAAAAATAAAACAATTATAAGAAAACCTCATATTTTAATAATTACCATAAATGTAAATGGATTGAAGTCACCAAAAAAAAAAATGGCACTGAGTTGCAGAATGGCTCAAAGAAAAAAATACTCAACCATATGTTGCCTCCAGTAGACACATCTCAGTTTCAAATACAAATATACTCTCAAAGTGAAAGGGTAGAAAAATATATTTCAAGAAAATGGCATTCAGAGAAAAGCAGGATTAGTGGCACTAATATTGAAAAAGGAAGACTTTTTTAAAAAAGGTAAAGAAAGATATTGAGGGACATTTCATAATGATAAAGGGAATCATACACCAAGAAGACATAACACTTATTAATATCTATGCAAGAAAGAGCTGGTTCTTTGAGAAAGTTAATAAAATTGACAAACCCCTGGCTAGACTCACTAATGAAAAAAGAGAATGGGCATAAATAAACAAAATCAAGGGTGAAAGAGAAAATTACAGCAGACACTGCAGAAATAAAAAGGATCATACAAGAGAACTATGAGAAAGTACATAAGACCAAATTAATAACCTAAAAGAAATGGATTGAATCAAGAACTGGAAAATCTAAATAGACCAATCAGCAGTATGGTAATTAAAACAATTATTAAAAACCTACCAAAAATTAAAAGTCCAGGACCAGATGGTGTTGCCAGTGAATTCTACCAAATATTCAAAGAAGATTTAATACATATTCTCCTCAAATTCTTCCAAAAAATCGAAGAGGAGACAATACATCCTAACTCATTTTATGAGGCCAATATTACCCTGATACCAAAATCTGCTAAAGATAATACAAAAAATGAAAAACAGGTCAATATCTCTCATGAACATATATGCAAAAATCCTAAATAAGATACTAGCAACCCAAATACAGCGACATATTAAAAAAATTCTATACCACGATCAAGTGGGCTTCATCCAAGTGGCACAGAAATGGTTCAACATATGCAAATCAATTAATGTGATACAACACATAAAGAAATTAAAAAATAAGAATCATATGATTCTATCAAAAGATGCAGAAAATGCCTTTGACAAGATACAGCATCCATTTATCATCAAAACACTTAACAAAATTTGTATAGAAAGAAAGAATCTTAATAAGACCATTTAGGAAAAACCCATGGGAACATTATACTTAACAGTGAAATACTAAAAACCTTCCAAGATCAGAAACAGGGCAAGGTTGCCCACTATCACCACTATTATTCAATACAACATTAGAGGTCCTAGCAAGTGCATTAGGGATAGATATAAAAGGTACCCAAATAGGAAATAAAAAAATTAAACTGTCATTATTTGAGGATGACATGATTCTCTATATAGAAAATCCTCCACAAGAACACTACTAGAAACAATAACCAAAACAGTAAAGATACTGAATACAAAATCAATGTTTTAAAATCCATAACATTCCTATATTCTAATAATGAATTATCAGAAAAAAATAAATCCTTTTGCAATTGCAACAAAAAGAATAAAATACCTAGTGATAAATCTATCGAAACATGTGAGGAACCTATATAATGACAACTATAAGACCCTGTTAAAAGAAATTAAATAAGATAAAAAGAATTGGAAAATATTCTTGTTCTTGGACTGGAAGAATCAACATACTTAAAATGATGTAATTCCCTGAAGCATTATACAGATTTAATGCAATCCCCAACAGAAGCTTTTCAGCCCTTTTTAAAGAAATATAATTTAAAAGCCATTATATTTGTATGGAAGCACAAAAGACCCCAAATTTCCAAAGCCATCCTGAAAAAAAAAAAAACCCACGAGACTGGAAGCATCATTCTGCACAACTTCAAATTATACTACAAAGCGATAATAATCAAAATCATATGGTTTTGGCAGAAAAACAGACACACAGATTAATGTTACAGAATCAAGAGTCCAGAAATAAACCAATGTTTATATGGGCAAATAGTTTTTGCAAAATTAAAAACCAAAAACATACAGTGGAGAAAGAAATGCATCTTCAATAAATGGTGCTGGAAAAACTGGAAAGCCAACTGCAAAAGAATGAAATTAGACTGTTGCCTATCACCACACACCAAAATTAACTCAAAATAGATTAAGGACCTGAAACAATAAAGTGTATAGAAGAAAACAGGAACTAAACTCATGGATCTTGGACTTAAACAGGATTTTATGAATTTGACCTCAAAGGCAAGGGAAGGAAAAACAAAAATAAATGTATGAAACTGCATCATAATAAAAACTTCTAAACAGAAAAAAAACACAGTCTACAAGGTAAAGAGACAATCCTCAGAATGGGAGAATTCATTTGCATGCAATGCCTTCGGTAACGGCCTAATATCCAAAATATACAAAAAACTCATATGACTCAATATCAACAAAAAATACAAACAATCCAATTAAAAAATTGGCAGGAACCTTATGAGATACTTCTCCCAAGAAGACATACAAATAGTCCATAAACATGAAAAAATGCTCAACATCTCTAGTTAGTAGGGATATACAATTCAAAACCACAGTGAGATATTATCTCACACCTGTCAGAATAGTTTTTATCTACAGGAGAAGTAATAACAAGTGTTGGAGATGATGTGAAGAAAAAGAAACCTTCATACACTGCTGGTGGTACTGCAAATTGTTGTAGCCACTGTGGAAAACAATATGGAGGTTCCTCAAAAAACTAAGTATTGATCTACCATATGATCCAGCAATCCTTCTACTGGGTATTTACCCACAAAGACTTGAAAATCCACGTTCGAAAATATCTTTGCACACCAATGTTCATAGCAGCGTTATTCGCAGTGGCCAGGAAATGGAAGCAACTGAAGTGTCCTATGATAGATGATTGGCTAAAGAAGCTGTGGTACATATATACAATGGAATATTACTTAGCCATAAGAAGAGATGAAATATTGCCATCTGCAATAACATGAATGGACCTCAAGGCAATCATGCTAAGTGAAATAAGCCAGACAGAAAAAGTTGAAAACCATATGATATCATTTATAGGTGGGATATAAATATAAAAGCAACAAATGAACAGGACAAACAAACAGAGACTCATGGACATGGACAATAGAGTAGTATTTACCAGATTGTAGGAGGGGTGGAGAGGGGGTGGGGGGAGGTTGATTGGCTAAAAGTGTTCAAATACGTGATGACAGAAAGACACCTAACTATGGGTAGAGAACACACAATGTTATACATCTCTGTGTGTGTGTGTGTGTGTGTGTGTGTGTGTGTATGCCTCACTATTAAATTGTATACCTGAAACTTACTGATTTAATTAACCAATATGAGAATAATAAAAATAAATAAATAAAATTTTAAAAAGTAAGAAACTAAAAATCAGTAATGAGACAAGTATTCCTTAGAAATCATGTTGGTAACAGATTTTCAAATAATTGGAATAAATCTGTAAAACAGTGATTATTAATACTTCTTCCTATCCCCAAATACTTGGCAACAGAGATAATCAAGTCATTAGTCTACAACCATTCAATTAAGAAGAGTTATGATCCACTTGGAAAGTCTGAAGAGGGTGGTAATTTGCTGCTGAAAGAACAGTTCTAGAAATTTTTGTATCTGAGCCCAGATCAGTCATGAAAAGATATGAGTTTTAAGAGATCATGGGCCAGATTTACAACTCCTTATTTGTTAACTTTCCTGCCCCAAAGTAAAGTTTCCATTTATTAAGCAAATATTTTGTGTGCTCCTACAAATTGTCATGTTCCATGAACCAAAAGAAGAAACAGCAAAGGTGAATGAGGTAAATATTGCCTCAAGGCACACTCCAGTTGAGGATCATCATAGTCATTCTCTTGATATATCCCACACACCTCATGTTTCTCCTTTGCTGCCTATTTGGTAAAGCGCATTGATGGGAAAGAGAAAACTACAGCTTTTTTGATTATAACTCTTTTTGATTAAGGTGATTTATCTACCCTTTGTACTTTATTGCATTTGTCATTTTCTACTAATTAATAATCTCTCCAGAGAAAATTCTGAGTCTAAAATTACTTTTCTAATACTTCCTTTTTTTTCCCTTCTCTACAAGAACCATAGATGGGAGACTCCACACACAATACAAAGTCACTATTTCATAAATTTCAATGACTTGAGCTCCAAAGGATTCTTCATTATGTCAGATAACAACAGTTATCACTGCTATTTTTGAGAGACTTTATATAATCCTCATCCGATTTAGAGTTATATATTCTCAAAGCAGAAAAAGAGGTTCATTGTAAGTTTGTGATGTGTTTAAGACTGAGTTTTAAACTGTGCATATTTGTACAATGTAATATTATTCATTAATAAAAATAGACTACTGATCTATAAAACATGGATAATTCTCAAATGTATTATTCTAAACAAAGGAAGCCAGACTTAAAAGGTTGTGTAATAAAGGAAATAAATCACCATTTGCAAAAAGCCGAGAGTGGGAGAAGGGGTGTTGACTACAAATGCGTAGGGGAAATATGGTAGTTTCTGTGTGCACTTGGAAAAACCTATAGAACTAAAAGTGTGAATTTTTCTATGTAAATTATACCTTAATAAACCTAGCATGAGAGGATATTGAGTTCTAAGACATGGACAGTGTCTTTTAAAAACTATTACTTTGAGTCTACATGTGCTGGGGAAATTCTTAGACCTATGAACTCATCCAAAGACACAATCTTCGGGGTAGTATGTATTTTTACTAAAGGCAAGGGTTAATGAGATGAATTGTAGCTATGACTTGAATTCTAGATGGGAACAATTATTCCCTAATGCTCTAACTAAAATTTTCTAATTATTAGTAAGGCAGTGGAGCGGATAAGAGACTGTCTTCTGGAATTAGACTGCCTAGGTATGAATCCCAGGCTCATCAATCACTAACTGTGTTACCTTTGACAACTTACCTATTAGAAAACTGCATATTAGTTTGTACCCAGCTATATCAGCCAGACAGTAAAAGAATAAGAAATTAATTGTGTTTTTTTTCCTAATTAAGGTAGTGAAAGAAACTTATACAACTTGATGTTAAGGAATAAAAATGATGATCCTGCTAATAATGATCTGTACTATGTATTCTTTTAAGTATTACACATGTACAAATGATTTAATTCTTACAAAAATTCTATGATAGACATTACCATTATCACTGTTCTACAAAAGAGGGAACTGAGGTATGACATAGATAGGTAAATTGTCAAAGGTCACCTGGTTAGTAACTAAAGAGTCTGGGATTAAAACCCAGGCATTTGGTTTCAGAAGCTATGTGCTTATCTACTCCACTGACTTTTTTTTCTTAAAAACTATTGTGGTGACAGTAATATAATATAATAAGTTTCAAGTGTACAATTTAACAGTAAGCATTTAACAACTTAGTATTGTTTGTTCACCACCCAAAGTTAGATTTTCTTCTGTCACCAAATATTTAACCCCTTTTACCAGGAAGAAAAAAAAAGATGGCTACTTCACGGATTCCTGCACCACTCAGCATAAGCAAAAGTGGGTTTGTTAGGGCACAGTTCTCATGTCTCCTTAGTGATGTGTTTTATTTTGATGTCTTAACCATTATTATTTGCAGGGTTGTCAGAATTATTCATGTCAACAGTGGGGAGTTCCAGAATCTCGAGAATTCTCATTTATTTACATGGGTTTGGCATGCTTGGTTTGCTAAGTAGTAAGATGCCAGTATTCTTAAGCAAAGCTTTAAAGCTTGGATACCTCCTGTTTAACTGCATTATTAAAGGATATTTTATTTATTATCGTTCTCCAACAGCTACTATTGACTGTATGTTGACATGATTTGACCATAGTCTATTAAAGAGAAAAAAAACAGCAGTTTTTATACAGCATGCACTACTCTGCTTTTATAGCCTGCATTTTCCAGACACTTTACAATTATTAAGAATATGTAAGATGACTTGGCTCTATAACGTCTTCTCTACAAAGTTCAACCTGTGTCATAAAATAAGCCACCACATAAAACATACATTTAGGCTCAGGTTTCTAAAAGCCAAAAATCCCTGTTGTAAACAATGTATTTCTGGTAGGAAAGTCATAGGCAGTTTGTGTTGAATGCTTTGATACTTTTGACCCAGATAGCTGTTGCTTCTTTCCTACTCACCTCCTTAAAATTACAATTTGCCCTTTTTCTCAGCTCATTAATAATCTGGCCTCTGGTAAATGCACAGGACTTAACTGAGATGACTATATTGTAGTTGCTAGGACTCCGCTGGCTTCTACACTGAGGTTATGTAAGACTCTAACTAGGCAGGTATTCCTTTCCCCTCATACATCTGGAAGGCTTTCCTCTAAGGAATTTTGAGAAGATTGTCATGAGTGCTGATCTGGAGTTCACTGAAGTTTCCCTGGGACTCCTTTATTTTCATCCTGTTTTCTTAGCACCTGGCTCCTCCTGTGTGAGAGAGTAGTAATGGTAAGAAATTGGGCTGTTTGAGCTAGACAGACAGAGGAAGAGTGGATAAGTTCAGACTTAATTGATTTCCTACTTGAGACTGCAATTTCCTCTCAGATATGGAAGTGGCTCTCTGGAGAAAAAAGGAACCAAGGTAGATCAGGGAGATATTCCAAACTTATGAAATTCAGACTTGAAACAGTACAAATGGAATTTCTTTCTCTCCTTAACCTCAAAGTGTAGTTCTGAAAATAAAAAAAAAAAATGAGTCCAGTTCAGAAGCAATGATACCTGCCAAAGAATGAGCCATATTGGATCATAAACAACATTTACTGAGCCTCAATTATACAGTGGGAATTGTGTTATATCTCATGTTTTAGCTTATTCCATTTTTACAACACCCTTGTGAAGTAAAATTATTCTTATAATGGTTAAGCCATTTTTTCACCCCAGTTCTTTTGAATGCTGGTTCTTTTTCTTGTTTAACACAGAAAAATTCAGAACTACTGAATACCCTTTTCCTTTTGTCAGTTTTTAATGTTCTATCTTCTTCAAGGGTTCCCAGGCTTTTTTCCTTCATACTGTTGTTCTGAAAATAATAATTTTAATTCTTTTTTTATGGCATTTAGCTTTCAATATAATTCAGGAGTCAGTATGACACTGCACAGAGAGAGGAAAACAAACTTTATCTATAAAGAACCAGATAGTAAATACTTTAGATTTTGTAGTGTATACAATCTTTCTCAACATTTCTATTGTAGTATGCAAAAGCAGAGTAGATGATATATCAAGGAATGTGCATGGCTGTATTCCAGTAAAATTTAATTTATAGAAACAAGAGGCCTGTCCATGAGCCTTAGTTTGCTAATCTCTGAATTAAAAAAAAAATAGGAGGAGCTGAGCAGCAAAGAAAAATGATGGCCTTCAATCAATTAATTTCTAAGCTCATGAGATTAGTTGTGTAGCCTTGTTCAAGTTACTTTATTTCTTTGAGGCTTAATTTCCTTTTCTGTAAAACAAAGGTGATGACTTCTTCATGACATTATTATGAGGATTAAAAGAGAGAAACATGTGCTTCTGGAATTGTACACTCTTTCAGCTTGGTTAACATTGTTTGATTGCTTAAAATGTTCCAGGATTTCTTAAATGCTCATGATACAACCATAAAACAAGGTAATTGTTTCATATATCACCCTCCAGGAATTTAAGGAGCATTAATCCTGTCTCAGGGGATAAAAAAGGGCTTTTAGATAGGAAGCATTCAAGGTTAAACTTAAAAGATGAGTGGTATTTTTTTTAGGTTGAGAAGCAAGAGAACATTTCAGGTAGAGATAACGACTAGAGCAAAGATATAAACGCTTTATAAAATTATGCAGTATAACAGAGAACTGTGAAAAATAGTCTATTATCACTAGAGAACATGATGATGCATGGTGACGTACATACTAAAGGACTCTACTTGATATGCACACCCCTTTTTACTTATTCATTGGTGTATGCTTTTTTCCAGGGTAGAAAATGTACCCATCTAAAAATACTCAATTCCCTGTCTCTCTTGGATTTAGAGATGGCCATGTGACACAGTTCTAGTCAATGAGATATAGGAAGAAGTCCCTGGGAAAAGCTTCTTTTTCTAGATAAATAGAAAACAACTTTGTAGAAGAAGGCTTTCTTCTGATCTGGAATGTGGGTGTAACACTTATGGCTTCAGCAACACTTTTACAGTCATGAAAACAAAAGCCACATATTGACAGCGACAAGGCAGAAAGACAAAAAGAGCCTGCGTTATTTGTGGCATTGTTGAGCCACCACCTTGCCCTAATGATCTATTTTCAGACTTTTGTTACATGAGAAAAAAATGGTTTCATTATTTAAGCCACTATGTACTGTGAT
Source organism: Macroglossus sobrinus (assembly GCA_004027375.1). Lineage (NCBI taxonomy): Eukaryota > Metazoa > Chordata > Mammalia > Chiroptera > Pteropodidae > Macroglossus > Macroglossus sobrinus. Next base: position 147,335 of record PVKZ01001900.1, on the reverse strand, counting down.
TTCCATTGTTCACAAGTTAACAAAATACTAACTGATAATAATAGAATTGGAAATAGAATTGGAAATAATTACCAATTGGAAATGGTAGGAAAGATGCTGAAAAAGTAGATTAGGTTCACAATGAGATACAATATCACATGTGTTAGAATAGCTTTAATCAACAGGACAAGTAATAACAAATGTTGGAGAGGATGCAGAGAGAAAAGGAATCTTCATACACTGCTGGTGAGACTGCAAATTAGTACAGCCACTATGAAAAACAGTATGAAGTTTCCTCCAAAAACTGAGAATTCATCTACCATATGATCCATTAATTCTTCTACTAGGCATTTACCCCAAAGTCTTGAAAACTCATATCCATAAAGATATTTGTACACCAATGTTCAAAGCAGCATCATTCACAGTGGTCAGGACATGGAAGCAACCGAAGTGTCCTATGATAAATAATTGGCTAAAGAATCTGTGGTACATATATGTGATAGAATATTACTTAGCCATAAGAAGAGATGAAATACTACTATTTTTGACAATGTTTGGTGGACCTCAAGATAATCATGCTAAGTGAAATAAGCCAGACAGAAAAAGTTGAAAATCACATGATATCACTTATATGTGGGATCTAAAACTAAAAGCCACAAATGAACAGGACAAACAAACAGAGATGCATGGATATGAACTATAGACTAGTGATTACCAGAGGGTAAAGGATAGGAGGGGAGGGGGATGTTAGATGTGGTAAAGGGGGTCAAATATAGAGGGGTAAGGGTAGGGTGAAATGGGCATAGGGGATCAAATATATGGTAGCTGAAGAAAACTGGACTTTGGGTGGTATATACACAATAGAATATAAAGTTGTCAAATTATAATGTATACTTGAAAATTATATAATTGTATTAATCAATGTTACCCCAATAAACTTAATTTTTAAAAAGTTTTTAAAAAGTAGATTAGGTTCAGGTTGTAAAGAGTAAAAAAAAATTCTATAATAAGAAGTTTAGTCTTTATCCTGTAGACAAATGAGAAACAGCAAAGGTTTTTAAACAATGTAGGATATAAAATAACTTATTCAATAGTAGACCATTAAACTCTAAATACATGCCAGGTATTGTGGAGAGCTAAACAGACAAGACAACAACAAGGAGACATACTAACAAAATACAATTGTTATAAATAATAATGTCTTATTAAAGAAACAAATGGTTTAACTAAAGAGTAATCAGAGTGGCCTACTTTAGATATAGTAGGAAGGCCTGTAGGAGTGGTAACAATAGAGCTCAGACCTAAATGATGAGAAGCTGGTTATATACATACTGATGATAATAGCATTCTAAGCACAAGAGATAGCATTTGAAAGGGCTCTGAAGCAGGAAAGTATTTATCAGCTTCTAGGAACTTTAAGAAGCTCAGTGTGACTGGAACTCATTACTCAAATTGGAAATTGATGGTTTGAGATGACATAAGAGAGATAGGTAGTACATTGTAGGCTCTGACAAAGAATTTTAAATGGAACCAGAAATTATTGAGGGATTTAAAGCAAGTGATACGGTCAAAATCATGTGTTGAAACAGTGTCATTAATATGGTATAGAAAATGAATTAGAAAGGAGCATGAGTAGACTGGTGCAGACCAGATGGCATTTGTTGTAATTGTCTAGGTGAAAAGAGATGATAATGACCTAGTCTAATGTGGTTACTATTAGGATGGAGAAATGTGTATATTTGAGGTATATCAGCATGACATGTTATATGTATTGAATGCAGGAGGTTAAGGAAAAGGAATATTCAAGGATGACCATCTCTGAGTTGATCTGGGTTGAGAGTGACACTTCTTGTTGAAATGTGGAAGACTGTGGGGGGTATGATTTGGAAGGAAAATTAACTGTTCCATTTAAAAATTTTAAGTCTGAGATGCCCAGTGGAGACATCAAATAGGCTGTTGGATATATGGGTTGTGTGAGTTTAAGATTTAGAGATTTCCTCTTGTTGAAGATAAAATCATGATTAAACAGCAAAATTATAATATTTTAATCATAGAGAATAGATGGATCACTTTGGAATATTTTATAGAGAAAGAGAAGATACAATGTCTGTTTGGGAAAGGTAGGTGGAGAATGGATTAGAAAGAAGAGAGACTAGGGACAGGGTAATCAGCTCAGAAGTTGCTGGAGTAGTTTTGAGTAAGAAGTAAGGGAGGTCTGAACAACAAGTTTAATTTGGGTGCTACAAAGGTAATTATTAGATAGGCTTAAAGACTGGAACTTCTGGGCAATACTCATGAAAAATTGTCTCCACTTCACTTAAACCTGCAACAAATGCTCAAGAATTGTATATAGTTGTAATGAAACTGGTAGGAAGTTACACAATGTCCAGAATAGTCATGTGAGTTTTGGAGGGCTTTTAGAAGGCTATGAACGTTCAGGAGAATAGCAAGGGAAATTTCTTGTACTTAGTGCAATTTTTGGCTTATATTGGTTCTGCCATCCACAGCTGAACACTCCCCATGGAGAACTTTGGGAAGCAAGAAAGCCTTACTTTCACTCTGGGGCATATTGTGAGTCTTCTATTTCACTGAATCATCTTCATAGAAATTTTACATTTCTAGCTATGTCTATTGTTTTGTTTCTGTGGATCGTATCACTGATTTATTCTTTAAATGAAATTGCAATGAAGTCCTTGGGTTCTGATAGCTGAGCTGATAAAGAAAACTAGAGAAACCACAAAGGTATTAATATCAGAATACAAAAATAACAAGTGAACCAATTTTGCTGAAAAACAAATGTGTGGCTAGGAATAAAGGGAAAAAGGTATTTTAGTGAAGTATGTCAATTGTCTCTTTGATTCCACAGTTTGGCATCCTGTATTAAATATTGGGAATAGTCACAGTTATAATTTTCTGGTCGCTTCTGTTGCTTCAAGCCAAAAGATCAGAGATGCCTGAAGTATTATAGCAGAAAATGAAATAAGAAATTCAGTTTGGGTAGCAACAGAAATTGAGATCAAAGCTGTTTCTCCACAGAAATGGAATACTTTTGACATTTTTTATGTGGATTGGGGTTGAAAGTAATGAAAATTAAACAGAGAAAATACTTTGCATTTTATTTTGGTTTGTCAGAGGTAGTAAATTTTTAGGACAATAACAAATATAAGAAATAAGAGGTCTTAAACACAAGAGGTAGTGGTGGTAATGATGATATAATTAAGTAAATCTCTATCTTCATTAACCTTACCTTAAAAAGTGCATAAAGAGGAGAGAAAAAAAATGGCTGTGGCAGTGGCATCAGCAGACGCCTCTTAAAGGATCTGTATCTGCAAGTGGATTTTTATGGTGACAGACCGGCTTGCTCTAAGCACCAGTGCCTGTTAGGCTGCATGCAGGGGGCACCAGAGACTTACAGGGAGACATTGTCAGAGTTAGAGCTGAGGCAAGACTCATTCGATATGAAAGTGCCAGCGGTATCCATTGTTCCCTGTTGGGTTCTCCCGCTCCCAGTGAGAGGATACAGTGCTGCCATAGCTGTGGTGTCATCAAACTGGATAACAGAGATCTCTCTACCCAGAGGATTCCCTGAAACCCCACCTACCCCAACTCGGGCCCGACCCAAGCCACATCTGGGTGCATCCTCAGCAAGTCAAGTGCTCCTTACTGAGACTCACACTGGTGGAGGCAGCTGGCCTCAGTTTATAGTGTGGCCTTTTGAGGCAACTATAAGAACACCATCTGTGGATTGCTTGTTGAATCCTTAGAGGTGGCCTCAGAGAGGTAGAGGCTTGGGCTATATTTGGCCTGCAGGTGAATCCCTCTCAGGACTGTCCCACTGGACACCTACTTCACAAATCCACACTAATAAGACTGGGAGACTTAGGAGCTTTGCTTCATAGATAGAAACAGATGCGGAAAGATAGCCAAAATGGGAAGACAAAGAAGAAAAAACCATATGAGAGAATAGGACAGAGATTCAGATATAATGGAGTCAAGTAATCTAACAGAAGCAGAGTTCAAAATACTAGTTATAAAGATGTTCAAGAAACTTTTAGGAAGTATAGAGAACTCCAACAAAAAAGTAAAAATGGAAATGGAAATTATAAAAGAGAACTAGTCATAAATGAAGAATGCATTATCTTAAATGAGGAGTATATTAGAAGGAATCGACAGAGTGGATGAAGAAGAGGATCAAACCACTGATATAGAAAATGGGAAGCCAAGAACATCCAATCAGAATGGCAAGAAAAAAGTAACCAAGGATATAATAATAACTTAAAGAATGCATGAGACAAAATTAAAGGTAAGAACATCCATGTCATAGGGATACTTAAAGTAAAAGCAGGAGAACAAGAAGTGGAAGAGTTATCTGAACAAACAGTGATGGAAAATTTTCCTCATCTGGTGAAGGAAATAGAACTACAACCCAGGAAGCTCAGAGAGTTCCCCCTCCAAAAAAACAATGAACCCAATGAGACCCACACCAAGACACATCATAACTAAGATGCCAAAGGTTAAATATAAAGAGGGAATCTTAAAAGCAGCAAGATATACTGTTAGTTATGTATAAGGGAGGACCCAAAAGACTGGCAGCTAATTTCTCAAAAGAAACTTTTCAGGACAGAAGGGCTTGGCACAAAACATTCAAAGTGATGAACACCCAGGATCTACAACCAAGAATACTTTATCCAGCAAAGCTATCATTTTGAGTTGAAGGACAGATATAGAGCTTCCCAAACAAAAATAAGCTAAAGGAATTTGTCAACAACAAGCCATTATTACTGGAATTATTGAAGAGACTTCTTTAAGAAGAAAAAACATGTATCAAAAACATGAATAAAAATTGGTAATAATTATATATCTATCAACAAGTTCCTCAAATGAAAAGAATTAAGATAGAGAAGCTGAATGGATAATAAAATAAGACCCCTACATATGCTACTCACAAGAGACTTACGTCAGATTAAATGACACACACAGACTAAAAAGAAGGGAATGAAAAAAAGATGTTATCTTGATGGTCCTAGAGGGTATTGTGCCAAATAAAATAAGTCAGATAAAAATAAACATTGTATGATTTTATGTACATGTGGAATCTAAAGAACAAAATAAACAACAATAAAAATTGAAACAAACTCATAGATACAGAGAACATTTTGAGGGCTACTAGACAGGAGGGAGTTGGGGGAACAGTGAAAAAGATCAAAGGGATTAAGAAGTATAAAGGAATAGATACAAAACAGTCATGAAGATACAAAGTGCAGCAAAAGGAAAATAGTCAAAAATGTTATAAAAATATATAAAGGGGTAAGGGTTACTAGATTTAACAGGGTGACCACTTAGGATGTTATATAGATCTCTAATCACTATGCTGTACAACTGAAACTAATATGTTATTTTATGCCAACAATTGAAAAAAAACTCATTGAATTATATAATGTAAATATGAGCAGTTAATTGTCTGTTGTACTTCAATAAAGCTGGGGAAAAGTGCATAAAAAATACCTGCATCCACATTAGTTTAAGTATGAACAACTGTGGTTTAAATTTTGTACACTAAATCATTTCCTTTCATCTCAGCTCTTACCTGGGAACCCTGCAATCTGTGCAATCTAATTGGAGTTTAAAAATATGTTTAAAAAGAGCCACTCAAAAATAATTTCCTCATTGGACCGTGTACAGTGCAAGTTGAAATCACAAATGTCTCAATGAGGTATAAAACATCCATTGATTACAGTGTGAAAAAAGCAATTTCTTTTTGAAACTTCTGTTTGAAAGATAAATGTTCAGTTGCACAGAGGTTCATAAGGAGGTGTTTGTTTAAATACGATAGTGAAATAGATTGCTATGGGTCATCTTTTTCAAGATAACCCATAGTTCCTAAGTATATTGTTCAAAATGGCATTGCAACAATGCAACTAAATGGTAAATAATCAATTTTATGATTATATATACATTTTTTTCTTACAAAAACTAGCTTCCTAAACTGAGAAGAGGGTGGTTGGCCTCACCAAAGTTACAATGCTTGTGGCTGGCAGAAGGAGATATATGCATACATTTTGAACAATTGCAGAGCTAGGAAATAAGAATTTGAGAAATCTACTCTACCTGAAACTTTGTTAAAAGAAATACTATAAAAGCTTTTTAAAAAGTTGAACAAGGTGGGGATGGTCTTAATGAATAAGTGAACACTAGTGTGAAAAATAAATGTCAAAGAGAGTTTATACATGATTAGGTGCTTTTGCATGGATGGCCTGTATTAATCTGCTCAGGCTGTCATAACAAAATACCACAGACTGGATGGCTTAAACAGTAGAAACTTATTTTTTTGCAGTTCTGGAAACTAGAAATCTAAGTTCAAGTTCTGGCTGGTTCAGTTTCTGGCGGAAGCTTTCTTTCTGAAATGTAGATGACCATCTTCTATGTCCTCCTATAGCCTTTTCTCAATGTGCTCCTGCAGAGGAGGGGTGGGAGAAAGAGCACAAATTCTCTGTTTTTGTGTTTTGGACATTAACCAGATCAGGGCTCCACTTTTATTTTCTTACTTAACCTTATTACTTGCTTAAAAAAACCCATTTCTAAATATAGCCACAAAGGATATTAGGGCTTCAACAGTTCAAGAGAGCAGTGGAGAAGCAGCCCCACTTGGAGGCTCTCGGGGCAGGACAGAGTGAGGTGTCTTAGTCCCTGTGCAGGCCCAGCCCAGACATGTTCAGGCTGGGCAAGCTATTAAAAACAGAAGCCCTTCTTCTACCCACTGTCCACTTGGCATAAGGAGAGTGGGGAGTGGGAGCAGCAAGCTTAGATGAGCAGATGTTGTGAAGCCAAACTCTGGCTAGTTCAAAAAGTGATACTTAAACAGTCCTGGGATGACCACATAGAACCTTCAGGTAAGAGTGTTTCCAAGCCCTGAGTGAAGATCTAACAATAAAAATGCAAACCTCTAAAATTGTCACTTCCTATGAATCATTTGGGTGGAAACTGTCTGGTACACATCAGACACCATTTAACATTTTTTTAGGCGGTGTTAACAAGAATACAGATGTTAGCCTAAAGAGCAGGGTTTCCCAACCACAAACATCTTCAGCTACATAGTTATTTGTTGTGGGTACTGTACTATGCACTATGGAATGTTTAGCAGCATCTCTAATGTCCATCCAGTAGATTCCAGTAGCACTCTCCACCATGTTCTGACAACCAAAAATGTATCCAGACAGTGTCAATATTGAGAACCACTTGCCTAAAGCAATGTCTGCCAGTGAGCTAATAAAAACAACTTGTGCAGCAAATTAAAACAACAATTATTTGTACAGTTAACTAGAACACTAAATAGAGTCATAAGTCCATTATAATGCTAAAAAGAAAGGCATAATATGCCCCAGGAAAAAGTCAAGCCAATGTATCAGTTGATTGCTATTCTGTTTCTCACAAAAATGGGAGAGATTAACAAATTGTTCAATTAAAGAAAAGTTACAATTGATTCATTATTTAATTGTGCATTATTAAATAGTCTTCTCACTAGCTAGTTCAATAATTTACTGTAGTCTCCTTGAAACGTCAAATGTTTACATAGTCACACTTATAAATGTAAACTGATGTTGTAAAATATTAGATTTGGGAGCAGAGTATAAAGATGTATAATTTAGACAAGCCTGAAGCCTGAATCCTTTGTGGGATTATCTTGGGAAATTGATCTTCACTTTGTTAGGTCTTTCTGTAAATACTCAAATGTGTTCTGGTATTTTAATATAATTATTTCCACCTGGTGTCAGCCAAATTTTCCAGAGTCAAGCAGTAGGTGGCCAGGAGAGTGTAAAGTTGGACAAAGAGAGCTTCTCATGCAACTTCTCTGTTCCATATTTCTGTGGGGAACTTAGGAATACCTGGAGTTTTCTGCATCTAGCGGGGAGAATAATATATTAGCTCCTGCTTTCTACAGGTATCTCCATATATTTTCATATATTTTGCCATTGAAGAAACTTTATAGCTTCTATAACAGTGTCTGTTGGTATTTTTTGTCAATCACTTTACTGTCCTGTTGTGATTACTGAGCAGTTGCCTTTTGAATTTTTCATGCTTTTGTTCTGACCCTACAGTGTGTGTATTAGGCATTAGAAAATGTAGAAATGGAACTTAAATTGACACCAGTCTCCTGTATTTTCTTTGTGTTTTTTTTCTCCTTTTATCTTCTGGGCATATCAGAGAATCTCTGTGTAGTTATATTGTTTTCTTTAGATTCCTCTTTCTTTTTGCGTCTAATTTCTTATTACAAGAATTTCTAGAATCTCTCATCTCTCTTGAACACCTTTTAAAAACACTGATCATGAGATTATAACCACCATTCTATTTGATTCCTTAAGAATATGAGGTTCTAAAGTCTAGGGTATTTTATTTCTGTTGCCAACATTTCACTTTTAGAAACTCTAAGATCACTTTCTTTTAAGGTTCCTATCATATTCATTTTAAAAACTCTTTTGTTCTTGTTGGTAGGAATTAAGCTCAGAGTAAGAGATCATCTTGATATTTTCCTCTCTATGCACATATGACTTTGTTAGTAAGAAAAGTCAAGAATGTTCCAAATGCTTAGTGGTTCAAGATGTCCTAGAGATGTAGGTTTCTTGCCCCTAAACAAGATATAAAAATGATATTAGGAAAGAATAGTCTATTTATGAACTTATAATTGCTGACATAGTTTTGATTCTGTTTTTAACTTTTCTATTGACATATCAAACTTACAAAAAAATTGCCAGAATGTAAAATAATTCCCTTATATCTTTCATCCAAATGTCTTGAACGTTACCGTTGCTCAATCTATGCAAATTATTTTTAAAAAGACACAAGATATTTCTAAAATGTGCAAACTATGACCCCAAATATTGCATTTCTCTCCTTTCACACAAACCCTTCATGAGATGCATAGCTAGACTTTGGTAGCTTCGTACTTGCTCCCTTCTTATATCTGCTGCATGTGTCTGCCACCCTCAGTAGACACATCCTAGTGCAACTGAAAAGTACAACTGTCTATCGAATTCCTAGTCTGCTTATATTAAGTACCACACATTGTAAAAGTATTCAGTGGGTGTAGAAAAAATTTTACTTTCAAAGGGTTAGGTTTGCCATTGTTTTTGTTGTTTTAGCATTGGTCATATTCGGAAACAGATGCTGCTTCCTTTCATATACAAGTCTTTCAGTAAAATTAACTTTTAGGCATATAAATCCATAGTTGAGACACTTAGATCCAGAATCTATAAGTTTTGTGCCAGAAAATATGTGGACATAAAAAACAATTCTGATTCAAAAAAGAGCAAGGGCATTGATGGTGTCAAAGAAAGCCTTTAAGAAAGCAGTTTGGCACAGGAAAGTAATGTTAAAAAATGTTACAGATTATTATGTGTTTGAATAGGGTAGTGTTACTGGTTAACTAAAAATTGAAGGTTTGGAGCATTCAACAGTGAACTTTTAACCTAGTTAATACAAGTCAGATTGTAGAATAGAAGCTGGTCAGGTTATATATAAAAGTATTAAAGTATAAAATATTGGAAAATAGAGTATAGAATTTATCTAATAAAATAATGAGCTAAAGAAGTGACTGGAAAACAAATAAGAATGCTGAACTAATAGATATATTCATCCACTGTTTTAGCACACATCTGTTATAAGCATATCTTCCCATTATCCTGCGAAAATCTTTTCTACATTTGAGAAAACCCACACCTAATGAGTCCTGCTTCTGCAATCTTGAAGTCTGAACTAAAATTCCTAACATCCTTTGCAAGAAGCATGTAGTCATGTGACTTAAACCCCATTAGTCAGCCATATGTATGAGAGACTTAGATTTGGATATAAGCAAAAAAAGAAATGATCTTGCTATGAAGTTTCTGTTTGTGGCAGCATTGATAATAGCCAAGGCATTTTGCTTTCAAACAGTAGTGTATTCTAATGCTACAAATTTGATGCAGAAGTAGCATTGTGACTGGCAGCAGTAATGGTTGAGTAGAGTCAAATTCTTGATATTTAGTGTTTGGCTGTGGTAGCACAGGTAGTTTTTCCCCAGGCCAGTTCTGAGATATGGTTTTGACCATTTTTCTAAGAAATAATTTTTGAGCTAACATTTTTGTCTTTACCTGTAATCTTTTTTTAATTGAAATGACCAAATTAGATTCTATTGTTTATAACTGCCTAATACAATATTATGACTATCCCCTCACTTAGTTATTTTTCTAGAAGGCAAGTAATTAACAATCAAGTTTATAGCTATTAAGAGATAAGAAGAGCAAATATAGCTGTTAAGAAAAGTAAATACAGAAACTCAAATGGAATATAAACTTTCTTGGGTAACTCAGTTCATTTTACTTCTCTTCTCTTACATTACACCCACTTTGAATTCATAGTTAGTCCTTCATAGGACTTCCCAAAAATAGAAACAAAACTACAAGACATGATTGGAAGTGGATATTTTCTCCAAGGATTAGATTGACAGATAAAGAAGAGGTCTTATTGTACTATTTTAAAATAGTACACCATGTTTCCCTTAGACATCTCTATTCTTTCCTAAAGACTTTACCTGGGTGACAGAAATGAGGGAAGTTGTGAATTCTGATATCAATAATACAGGACATTTTAACCATATATTAAAAGTGGAAAATGCCTTAAAAATACATTTCCCATGGAATGAGCACTATATACTTAGAAATTCTTCTCTTAAAGATTTGGACAAATCCCTAAAACTCTATGTCAATTTTCAGGAGTATTAACTATCTGGAGAATATTTCCTTTTATTTTCAACTTTAAAATGGAAATATAAACAACAATAACCGTGAAGAAATGGTGAAAGATAAAGCAGAAATTATTCTTTGTTTTCTATTTTTCAGTATATCTTTTCATATGTGTGCTATTCAGAAATAGAAAAGTTACATAGATGTGTTTATATGGCCATGGACCAGTGTGCTTTCTGTGAATATTTCTGGTGTTTCTCTCAATTATTTAAATATTCCATGCAAATGGGTTTGCTTATCACAACCTTCAGGAAAAGCAGATCCTGGTCATTTATAAAAGCAGAGAGTGTCTCTTTTCCCATAGCTGACTACCTCTATTTGTTTTCATTAATGGGAATGAAAATAAATGGAATCCCTAGCTGCCTTAGGCAAAAGAGATGCTGTGCCCTCCCCCACTGCTGCTGCCTGAAGACCTTTGAGCTCATTCAGAAAACTTGTCAAGGGAGGGGTGCTTCTGCTACTGCTCTCCCCTTTAGAAGCTCAGGTATATTATTTTGAATTATTTCAGATGAGGAGACTCTCAGCCAATCAAAATGCAGCACTAAAATTAGCTTATTTTCAACAACCAGATGATAGCTTTATAGAATAAAAATCTCCTTAGATCTCACCATTTCTAAGATGCTTGCTTCCTCAGCCCGAATTTAGACTCCATCTCCAGAACATTGAATCTATGTTGCTGTTTTTGAAATTTTACATGAACAAAGCATCTAATAAATAGCTGCAATTAATTGTTGGAATTTGTGTTTACAAAAGTTTCTTTCCTGTTTTGCAAACTCAGGCTTGGCTCTGCAGCATTAAAAAGCTGCTTCTCTTCAACAGATGTTCTGATACTTGTTGGCTGTGTTCTTATCTGCACCCATTTTTCTCACCCTGCTATTCATTTCCACAATACAAGATAACCTGGAAATGTAATTTCGTAGATTTCTGTACTCTATACAAGCCTATCCACTAGTTACTTGCCCGCTGATTTGTTCCACAAACTACAGCTACTGAGTTCTGCATTACCCTTTGTATTGTAGTTATTTTGCTTTCATGGCTCTTCACAGTTGGACATTAAAAGCAGTATCTCGCACCATCTCTTCATGCTAAGCTTTGCTGTCACAGTGGGAGACTTGACTGATATAAAAATTTATTTGACTATCAAGAAAGTCTTAGCATAATATTTATTTTTTTTCTCTTTTCTTTCTTTAATATTTAAGTTAATCACTTTATGCTACAGAAACATGTTTAATCTGTATCACCTTGCTCATTATTATAGTTAAATGCCCACTCCGATCTTTAATTTAAGTTCTTTTAATAATATCCTCACTGATCATCACATCTAGGGCCTTAATTCAATAACTGTTTATGGGGATGTGAGGAAGCATTTACTGAGAAGTTGCTTCTGGTTATAGATTCCCTATTTGTCCATGTTAGGCCGCTGAAAAGTGTGAAGATCACATATTTTTGTTTTACATAGAAACTTCTTTCCTACTTCTTCCCAATGGTCATGCGATTAGACCCCTCAGGTCAGTGTGGGGGTCAAAGATGGGAATGAGGAAGAGTGAGCATATGATTTAAAGAGGAGGATTATTTGACATATGTCATACTTCTGTGGCAGGTCAACATTACCTGGGCATCAAAGAACTAAGTCTACTTATGTCAGTTTGTGAAATTTGACAATGTGTTATAAGTGTTTTCTTTGGTTAACAAACTCATATATTCTATTCCAACCACTGTTTTTGAAGTTATGGGAGATAAAAAGATGCATTTTTTGTCTTCTACTCATTTATTACATGTTTTCATTTTGACAGGGACTGCCTCTCTCTCCAGCAGCCACCTGCAGCAGCTGCAAAAAGTGGAAGGGAATTAGGACGGTAAATATAGATCCCAAAACCATCCACTGAAATGTCAACATTTGTTTTACTGTTAAGTGGGATCTAAAATCTCAATGTTTCTCCACTTTCCCTCCCTTCTATTATCTGAGAGGTTCTCAAATCTTAGTACATTTTAAAATTACTGGGAAACACACACAAAAAATAAATACAACATGTAAATAGGTTGAACTGGTAAATTTTATATTATGTATATTTTACTAAAATACTGTAGTGGAACCTCTGTCCTCAAGGAGATAGAGTATAACTCTCCATTCTTTAAGTGTAGGCTGCACATAGTAACTTTCTTCTAAAAAGGACAGTATGGAAGGGAATCATACATCAGGAATACATAACACTTATTAATATGTTCCCAATCAGTAAGCCCCAAAATATATAAAGCAATTACTAACAGAACTAAAGGGAGAAACAGCAGTAGGAGACCTAAATGCTCCACTGTTGGATATGGAGAAATTATCCAAACAGAAAACCAATAAGGAAATATCATTCTTAAATGACACATTAGAACATCTGGACATAATTGACAATTACAGAGCCTTTCATTGCAAAACAACTGCTTATACATTCTTCTCTAGTGCACATAGAACATTCTCAAGGATTGATCGCATGCTGGGACACAGAGATAGACTCAACAAATATAAGAGGGTTAAAACCATTAGAAATATATTCTCTGATCATGATATTTTGAAAATAGAGATCAACTGTAAAAAGAAAGTGGGAAGTACCACAAATACATGGAGATTAAACAACATGTTACTGAAGAATAACTGGGTCAGAGAAGAAATAAAAAGAAAGATCAAGAGATACATAGAAATGAATGATAATGATAGTACGACATATGGGAAAAGCAGTCAGAAGAGGCAAGTTCATATCATTACAGGTCTACCTCCAAAAACAAGAATGAGCCCAAATAAACAACCTACTGCTTCATTAAAAAAATAAACTAGAAAAGGAAAAAAAAAGAAGACTAAAGTCAGCAGAAGAAAAGAAATAATCAAAATTAGAGTAGAATTAAATGAAATTGAAAACAAAACAAAACAAAAAACAGAAAAAATAAATGCCACAAAGAGTTGGTTCATTGAGAAGGTTAAGGGAATTGAGAAACCTGTGGCTAGACTCACTAAAGAAAAAAAAGAGAGGACACAAATAAATAAAATCAAGGATAAAAGAGGAGAAATTATGACAGACACCTCAGAAATACAAAGGATCATACAAGAATACTATGAAAAAGTATAAAATGCCACATTTGATAACCTAGCAGATATGGACCAGTACTTAGAAATATACAACCTTCTTAGACTGAATAAAAAAAAAACTGGAAAATCTAAATAGAGTGATCAGCAGTATGGAAATTGAAAAAAATCATCAAAAACCTACCAAAAAGTAAAAGTCTAGGACCAGATGGCTTAATCCCTGAATTTATGAAACATTCAAAGAAGATTTAATAACTATTCTCAAACTCTTTCAAAAAAAATGAAGAGAAGGCAATACTTCTGCAATCATTTTATGAGGCCAACATTACCCTGATAACAAAACCTGATAAAGATAACACATAAAAAGAAAACAGGCCAATATTTTTAATAAGCACAGATGCAAAAATCCTAAATAAGATACTAGAAACTGAATGCAGCAACATTTTCAAAAGATTATGCACCACAGTCAAGTGGGCGTAATCCCAGAGGTACAAGGATGAAAATATGCAAATCAATTAATATGATACACCACATAACCAAATTTAAAAAAATAAGAATTATGTGATCATATCAATAGCTGCAGAAAAAGCCTTCAATGAGATAGAGTCCATTTATCATCAAAATACTTAACAAAATGGGTATAGAAGGGAAGTACCTTAACAAAATAAGGCCATATAGACAAATCCTCAGCCAACATTTTATTTATTGGTGAAAAACTAAGAACCTTCTATCTTAGATCAGGAACAAGACAAAGCTGTCCACTATCTCCACTCTTATTCAACATAACATTCGAAGTCCTAGCGAGTGCAATCAGGCAAGAGAAATTTATAAAAGACAACCAAATTGAAAATAAAAACGTCAAACTGTCACTATTTTCAGACGACATGATTTTCTATATAGAAAACCCTAAAGAATCCACAAGAACACTACTAGAAACAATAAGCAAATACAGTATAGTTTCTGAATACAAAATCAATGTTCAAAAATCCATAACATTCTCATAATTTAATAATGAAGTGTCAGAAAACAAAGTGAAAAAATAACTCCTTTTGCAATTGGAACAAAAAGAATAAAAAACCTAGGAATAAATTTTATGAAATGTGAAGAACCTATATAATGAAGACTACAAGACCCTATTAAAAGAAATTGTAGCGGATACAAAGAAATTGAAAGATATTCCATGTTATTGAGTTGGAAGAATCAATATAGTTAAAATGACCATATTACCCAAAGCATAACACAGATTTAATGTAATCTCCAACAGAATCCCATTGGCATTTTTTAAAGAAATAGAACAAAAGAATAATCAGATTTGTATGGAAGCACGAAAGACTCTGAATTGCAAAAGCCATCCTGAAAAAAAAAAAAAAAGAAAGAGGCTGGAAGCATCACTCTGTCTAACTTCAAATTACACTCCAAAGCAACAGTAGTCAAAATCACATGGTATTGGCAGAAAAGCAGACACACATACCAATATAACAGAATCAAGATTCAGAAATAAACCCATTTTTATATGGCCGAATAATTTTTGCCAAAAAAAAAAAAAAACCCACGAAAATATGCAATGGAGAAAGTTGTTGGGAGCCATTCTTGATGAATGCTCTGCAGACAGGGTTGGAGTTGCCTGCAAGTTAGAAGTTTGCAGGGCAGGTGGGATTGTTTACTGAAGAAGGAAGTTTGGCTTAATGGATAGCTCGTTAGTGGAAGAGGAGGTTTGGCTTAATGTTGAATGTTTCTTGTTCCAGGGAATAAGAGACATTCCTTGCCCCAGGGAATAAGAGACAAAAACAGGAACAAGGATGTTTTGCCAGAACTTATGTAAAGGTCAGCGATCATTTGCATATGTGTGGGTGTTGCTTCTCCAAGGCTATATATATGCTGTGCTAAATAAACTCGGGGTTCAGTATTCACTGTTCGCCCTCCCGACTCTCTCTCTCTGTCTCTCTGTCTCTGTCTCTCTCTTTTCTCAATCCTCACTCTCCCTCTCGGGAACTGTTCCATCTTAGCTGGTGGGCTCAGGCAGAAAGTAAAGCCTCTTCAATAAAAGGTGCTGGGAAAACTGGAAAGCCACATGCAAAAGAATGAAACTAGACTGTTGTCTATACCACACACCAAAATTAACTCAAAAAAGATTAAGGACTGAATATAAAACCTGAAATAATAAAATATATAGAAGAAAACACAGAAACTAAACTTAAGGACCTTGTACTTAAAGAAGATTTTATAAATTTGGCCTCAAAGGCAAGAGAAGTAAAAGCTAAAATAAATGAATGGGACTATATCATACTAAAAAGCTTCTGCACAGAAAAAGAAATTGTCAGCAAGGCTAAGAGACAACTATCTGAATGGGAAAATATATTTGCAAAGAACACCTCTGAAAAAGGCCTAATATCTAAAATATTCAACAGACTCACAACTCAATAACAACAAAATAAACAAACAATCCAATCAGAAAATGGACAGAGGATCTGAACAGACAGTTCTCCCAAGTAGATATACAAAATGGCCAACAAACATGTGAAAAGATGTTTAACATTACTAGTTCTTAGTAAAAAGCAAATCAAAACCACAATGAGATACCATGTCACACCTTTTAGAATAGCTGTTATCAACAAGTAATAACAAATGTTGGAGAGGATGTGGAGAAAAAGAAATCTTCATATACTGCTGGTGAAACTGCAAATTGATACAGCCACTATGGAAAATAGTATGGAGGTTCCTCAAAAAACTAAGAATTGATCTACCATAATATCCAGCAATCCCTTTATTGGTTATTTACCCCAAAGACTTGGAAACATATATTTGAAAAAATATTTGCACTCTGATGTTCATAGCAGAATTATTCACGGTGTCCAGGATTTGGAAGCAGCGGCAGTGTCCTACAACAGATGATTGGGTAAAGAAGCTGTGGTACATATATACAGCCCTCAGAGGAGATAAATGCTGCCATTTGTGATAACATGGATGGACCTCAAGATATCATGCTAAGTGAAATAAATCAGAAAAAGTTGAAAATCACATGATGTCACTTATATGTGAGATATAAACCTAAAAGGAACAAATTAACAGGAGAGATTAACAGGACATGGACAATAGACTAGTAGTTACCGAGGGTAGGGGAGGAGAGGGGACTAGGGAGGTTGATGGGGTAAAAGGGGTTAAATGTTAAATACGTAGTGATAGAAATAAATCTATGTATGGAGAGGAACACACAATGCAATATATATATATATATATATCTTACCATTAAATTGTACACACATGCCACTTTCTAGATTTAATTAACTAATGTCACCATAAATACATACATACATATAAAATAAATAAGTAAATAAAATTAACTTAAAGAAAAAACAAAACAAAAAAATTATTAAGGTTGTCAAAAACCAAAGAAGTGTGATAAACTGCTAGAACTCAGAGAAGGCTAAGTAGACATGATGATTAAATATAATGTTGAGTCCTGAATGGGATTCTGATAAAGAAAAAGAACATTAGTAAAGCTGATTAAATCTGTGTTGCATACTAATGTAAAGTGTTATGGGGGAAACTGAGTGTGAGGTACACGAATTCTATTTGTGGTATCTTTTTGCAATAATTCTGTTAATCTAAAACTGTTATAAATAGAAAAAAGTTTATTAAGTAGATTAATATGCTTGAATCTCTTCTAAGTTATATCCATATCTTTGGATGTGGGGTCTGGGCAACTATAATTTTATAAACCCCCCAGGGGATTCTGATGCACAGTAAAATTTAAAAATCATTGGTTTATCTGGTCATTCCCTCTGCAGGTCAAGGTTTTGATGTTAGCTTGCTGTTTCCATCTACCTTTGCCTTCCTCAGCTCTTATATTGAGATTTATCAATAAGCCTCATCTCTTGGCCCAGACACTGCCCATTTGCTGGGACAGATCTGAGCAGGTAAAGAGATTAAGCTTATAATGAGAATGAGCTCAGGCTGAGACTAGACTTTTTGTTTTCCTATACTCAGCTCAGACTCGGGGTGATGATCTGTAGTCCCTGGCTCCTCCTAGCCAGCCTTGACCTAATGTGTAGGACTGTGCATCCATGTCAATTTATCTTCTTTGTTCTCTTCAGAAAATTCTTCATATTAAGACCTCCTCTTTGGGTAGGAGCATCAGACCTTTTATATAGAGAACTTGCTTTTGCTAGTTTTTTTCATTGAAAACTTTGATCCCATTTTCAGTCACTGATTAGACATTGATGATGGTATACAGAGTCTCTAAAATGATTCTGCCTGACTTCTGTGTCATTGAATGAAAGTTGTATAAAAGTTTGTCTGACCAAGTATCATCTGCCAGGTGAGACCTCCTGAGGTCTGTATCATGAACTCCCTAATTTCTTACCTTAGGCTCTGCAGGTTCTAGGTAAGGTTCCACAGTCCATGATTGTGAATGTTATAAATGATCTTAGTTCAATTTCATCTTGGTGGCTCTCTTGCTCACCATAACACCCTAAGTCTTGAGCTCACTCCCATTATAACAACAGTCCTGTCAAGTCAAACTTTCCTTTTTCTTGCTGCTTAATGTGTACCTGTAATGGACCTGCCAGTCTGTTATCTAAATACTTCAGTATGAAAACAACACTTTCACATCTTCTGCTCTCTACTAAAACTTTATCTTTATCCCACATTCTGCTTCATTTCTTCTACATATTCTCTTTGATATTTCTTTCTGTCATCAATAATGGAATTCCTTCAATTTTCTGCCCCACCAATATCAGCAGACATTTAAAGAAAACCTATAATTTGGCAAATAAACAGAAAATAAAGAAATAGGACAAAAGGATTTTAGAAGAATCAGATAATAAAAGAAATAGCAGAAAACTTAAAATAGAAAAATCTATAATTATTATCTTAAAGAGAGGAGTAAAACATTTAATCTCTGAAACAGAAAGAAAATCCTATATTAAAACATACAAAAATATGAAAGAATTCTTGGAATTTAAAATTTGATATAGAAAATTTTAAATGTCATTAGAAAAGTTGTTTGGTTTGATTTTTGCTTGTGCTTTCACTTCTAGGCAGGGAACTGATAGATATCCTTGACCTTCTTACTCTTTTGAAATGAACAAATCAGGCAGAGTGTAGACTGCTCTGCGGTTCTTTTCCATGTAGATGGTTGGATAAATAGGCCTAAAGTCTAGACCACAGGGTCATTTATATCTCTGAGTGGCCACCTTAGTAGATGGGACTCAAGATCAAGTTTAGGTTGAGGACCTAAAAGTTCCTTTGTAGCCTCAGGCCCAAATCATATTCTTAAATCCAGATTTTATATGAGAGCCCTGTACTTGGATGGTATTTTAAGATCCACCGTTGAGCTATTAATAACATCCTCTTTGGCCCCTTATGATTCCTGACCTTCGTGAGTTTGCTTCAGCACACAGAATCCCAGATAGAAGGAGGGATGAATGGTAAACAGAAACCTTGATATATTATTCCTTTTCTCAAGTTATTAGAAAGAAGTATTAAAAAACAAAGGCATGTCTCAACTGTGAATATTTAAGGAACTTTAAGTGGCCATAAGTAATATAAAATAAAATGAAATAAAATATAATCCATTCTGAATATTATATCAAGACATTCATGTGCCTCTATGATAAACCTCCTCAGATGGCTTATACTCTATAACCTCCTACAAACTGCTCTTATCAACCAAAACAATAACAACCAAAATAATAATTTTATGGGTTACATACTTTGTGCCAGGCATTGTGCTAAGTACTTTACAAATGCTATTTCATTCCATCTAAATTTAAAAAAAAATCCAAGAGGTAAGTAAAATTGTTATTTTCATTTTATATATTAGAAAACTGAGGCAGAGAGAGATAGATTAAGTATACTGCCCATTATATAGTAAGAGAGGGTTCCCACAATTAAAATATAAGGTGACTTACTCCAGGCTGTTCTCATTCCTAAACTTGCTGTTCATGGTGCCTTAGCAAAAACTTGCCTTCGATTTCTCTCCTTTATAGCTCTCTAGTGAAAGCTTGTTTGTCACTGAAAGGCCAACTGAAGTGTCATTTCTTCTGTGAAACATTCCTCTCTTAGTTCCTCTTTCTCAGTATTATCAATAATTTTAAAAAATATCTTTATGACTTAGGTTGTTTTCCCCAGAAACAGACTTGAAAATGAAATTTTGTGTGTGAGTGGTCTATAAAGAAAATTCTTACAGTAGAAACTTGTAAGGGAGTGGGCAATAGGACATGGAAGGGGAAGGAGCCAAGCAAAGAGATTTCAGTGTAAACTCCAGCTTCATTCTGATCCCACAGGGGAGCTCTGGAGGGTTACTTACACCTGAGAGTTTATCTCGACACAGGAGAAGGGACCTACCATTTTCCCCTCACCTGCTAGTCATTGACTAAGTCTTACATCCCTGGAAGATATCTTAAAGAGAGGAGTAAAACATTTAATCTCTGAAACCTAGATACTTAGGGATGTTGACTAGTGTGAAAACATAGATGACTTGCTGTGGTCCTGTAGGAAGAAAGCTAAGAAAATAAATCACAAAATTGCTCTCTTCTCTCCTTCTAATCTTATCCCATTAGCAGAACCCAAAGGGAAGTCAGACAGCAAGGTAGTTTGTTTCTTGTTCACACAGGTCCACCTTCTAGGGCACCCAGCAAGGATACTGGCACACTCAGTGTCCCTGAAGTGTGATGACTGGGTTCCTCTCATATCTGTATCCTCTACACATAACAATGGCTTAGCTAAAGTGGGATGGAGTGATTCCTCTTATTGTTGAAAAAGAGCTCATCAGTGTAATCTATGGAAAATCAAAAGAACAAAACTAGAGCTTTTGTGCTATTCCAAAGTATATCACTTAGATTTAATTCAAAAACTGCTCATTTGATGCTTTCTCAAAATAAGCACATTATAAGTCCACTTAGGAGTATTTCCATCTTCTAAGTTAAGTTTAAAATCAGAAGTTGTGTTTGTTAATTAAAATTATTTTTTCCTTGACTTATTCTGATTTATGTCCATCCTGTGGGCCTGTGCACCAAACTGAGGTTTCACTTTGGATCTGTATTTTTGTGTGTGTGTGTGTGTTTTTTTCTTGTGGCTTTCTTTCTATTTTATATTTTCTCCCTTCTCTTCCTTCTTTCCCTTTCCCAATCAGTTGTTGAGGTTTTAGAAATAGAGGATAACTAACTTGGGATAAAATTCAGGAAATCAAAACCTACTTTCTTATTTATTCAGTGAAATGACAACTACTGTAGCATTCACTCAATGTATTCATGACCATTTTTTTTCCTCCCAGGTCTATATGTTCTCCAAATCCCCAGCCAATCAAATTTTCTCTCATAGAAGTGAAGGGAAAATTAGGCTACATCTCACACTCCAAACATAAGTTATTTGACATTAAGAAGGGAAGGCCCAGTGGCCTGTGGTTTCAGTTGCATTCAATTCTTTTATCTTCTCCAGAGCTGTGTCCAAAAGGAACATTTACTATTTTTTATCACATGACTTGTCTCATATTTTTCCCCTCAAGTCCCACTTCCCTTTGTACTAATTTCTACAAATAGTTCTTGTTCTACCTACCTTTCCCCTATCTTTTGGTGTCAAAACTCATTGAATAAGTATCCACTATACATGGAATTGCATCAACCACAAATAAAGCCTCCTTCTGGCTAGACCTCTCAGTATAGCATTTCCTTGTTGCTTATTTTCCCATTCTACTCCACCTGCCCCGCTGTTGTCAGAATTCTCTCATCTTTCTGCCCACAAAAAATATTTTCTCATTGCCTTTGACTCTAGTTCATAATCTCTTCTTAACCTTGCTTAATTTGTATCTACCTGCTTTGTTCACTCAATCCTTATATATTCATGCTGAAGTATTTTATTTCATGCTAAATTATTATACTACTGAAAATTGTTGTATTTCTATAATTATCTTTATGGTTATAATTATCATCATTGTGAAACCAGGGTGTATATTTAATCCCTAAAACTAGAAAATAAGTTTCTGGTAACTAAACTGTTTGTTGTCTTATGTATTAAAGGAATACTGAAGGAGCTATCTTGCCTGCCTCCCCAATCCTGCAACGCAACTTTCTGCAACCTGGAATTTTTTTCAGTACACATCGTGTATTGATAATAGCATTAGATATTAAGTGCTCTGTAACATGGGAACAAATAACACAAGAGAAGAAGTACTAACTTAGAAAAGAACTATACAAACTACTGGAAAAAAACAACAAATATTTGACTTTTTAAATTGGCATTTGCATTCCTAAGAATGTAAGCCATAAGAAGATAAAGCAAATGAAGGGACTTGTTGGTCCAGGACAAGGAAAGAAATCATAGCTTCTCCTCTAGGTATGGACTAATAGCTTTATGGGAGAAATAGATTCAAGTCTTGATTTATGAAGATAACAAGCCAATATACTCAGACTTTGGACAGACTAGTTCAATTCAGCCCATAAACATATTAATAGACTTACTAGGTGAGAAATGAAAATGTGAACTCTGTTCTTGTTTAGTACACTTTGCCTTCCAAGGTTCTCTTGATGTTGGTTCTTCATGTGACCTGTTTAAAAATATGGTAGCTTCAGTGAATAATCTTATTCATTTTCTTTAAAGAAAGTACGTGATTATATCTTATTTTATAAACAAGAAAAAGTCATGGTAAAGATGGATAAGTACAGGGTTTTACAGATTGTAAAGTTCCTTCCCATGATAAATGCCATTTCAGACGATAGAGTGCTTTCTTTACAAATGAGCACCAAAAGTTTTTTGACCATTTTGGTACAAATGCCAAAAAAGAAGAGTGTAGTTTACAAAAGGAATATATAAAACATCAGCCATAAAACCCTTTTGTTGGTAAAAGGTGGAGTGTCAATAAATTTAAAAGAAAATTAAATTGAAATGATTTACTCTTTAGAGATTTGAAACAATTATTTCTTCATGTATATGTTCTCACACTACCCAAGGCCTGGGCATTTGATTTTTTAAAAATTAATATTATTATCACCATTATTACTCATCATACATTGTGTACATGTCATGAATTTGACTCTTCTACTAACTGTGTATTTACCTCTCTGTGCCTCAGAGCCCTTATCTGTAACATGGGGATTAAAATAATAGACACTTTCTGAGGTTTAAGAATAAATGAGCTAATTCATATAAGGTGATTATAACAGTACTTGATATTTACTGTTCTCAGTGACAGCTATTATTTAAATACCTGTTATTATTGTTATGACTTTGGTTTTTTCATGATAGTTCATCTGTAAGATTAGATTAAGTGTTATTATTACCCTAGTTTTACAGATGAGGAAAATGAAGTCCTGATAAGTCAAGCAACTCTTTGAAGATGATACAGCTGGTCAAATACAAGCCTATTTGAATGACTGTGTTAGCAAGTAGAAACTGAATTTTATTAATACTGGGCTAAGTGAAAATTTATTGTTTTAATTGTGTTGAAATAGATTGTATTTGGTGCATTTATTCATTGGCACTTTCACCACACACACACACACACACACACACACACACACACACAAGATCTCTGCCTCCAGGCTTCTTTCCTTGGCCCCATTTGTTTTTCCATCCTTCCATTATAAGCCATCTCTTAGCAATTAGAGAATGCAGAATGGGAGAGGAGCAGAGTAAGGTGGCAAACAAGCAGCAGAATTAGGATGAAGGAGAGCGCTGATACTCTGTCAATTTATAATCAGAAATGAAATGCTCAACTCAGCTATAGCAGCAATTTGTCTTATAAATCAATCTGGCAAGGTATCAGCTTTAGAATTTGTTACACTGAATCAGGGGTAGAGTTTGCAGCTAATATGTCAACAAGACACCTGTATATGGCAGTGGTTTTCTAAGCTGGCTTAAAACAGTGTTCTTGCTTGACTCTGCCTTTCTCCATGACATTGAGACAGTCATATACTTTCTTGTTACTTCATGCAGAAAGAAGAGGTAAAGTATCAACTCTACTCTCTTCAGAAAACTATATATTAGTAGAAAGATAACATTATTTCTTATTCTGGATGATCTTTTTATAACAGGTGTCATTGAATCATTTTTCTTAATGGGAGAAGTTTAATATCTGTTTTTTATACTTTTCACTACTCTATTAGTTACTTAAAATATGCACTCCCACCACCAAAGCTTGACAGAAATTTTTCCTGGAAAGCCACCCATGATGCCCTAATTGCCAAACACTGAAACTTATTTTTCTTCTTGTCTTTTGCATTGCTTTTCCAGCATTTGACCATGTAGACCAATCTTTTCTTCTTGAAAATCAGTATTACTTTTGCTTTCATAGTATTCCAATATTTTGGACTTTTTCTCACCTATCTTTAGACTACTTAATATCAAGCCCTTTAGTCTCATGTATATAACATGAGCTTGTTTTGTTAACTTGTAGGGTAGGCAGAATATTGGTCTTCCCAAAAATACTCACTTCCTAATCCCCAGAACTTGCAAATATGTTAACTCACTTGGCAAAGGGTAATTTGCAGAAGTGATTATGTTAGAAAATCTTTAAAAGAAGAGATTATTCTTGAATTATCCAGGTCAAGTTCAATGTAATTTCAAGGGTACTTATAAAAAGAAGACAGGGGGTCATAGTCAGAGTAGTAGATGTAATGATGGAAGCAGAAGTCAGAAAGAGTAAGACAGAAAGAGAGATTTTCAGATGAAAGATACATTGCTGGCATGAAGATGCTGATAGAAGCCACAGCCAAGGGAAATGAACTATGAGCTAGAAAAGACAAAAATAGATTATCCCTTGTAGCCTCTAGAAGTAATAAAACCTTACTTACACCTTGAAGTTAGTATTTCTAACTGCTCAAACTCTAAAATGATACATTTAGATTATTCTGAGCCACTAAATTTGTGGTGACTTGTTGCAGCAAAATTTGGAAACTAATACAATTATCTTTTCAATTTTTTATATTTCACTCTGAAAATTCTCCCAAATATCAGAATTGACTTTTCAATTGTTTTTTAGACATCTCTACTTTGATACTTCACCAGTATCTCAAGGTAAACTGGTCCAAACTTAAAATTAATATCTTTCTCCCCCAATTTTTCCTCCTATGAATTTTTCTGACTGCATTCATTCACTCACTTATTGACTATTTCATTAATTTATTTATTCACAAACCAAATGTTTAATGAGTTTCTACTGAGTCAGATACTGTTGAAATTTTTAGAATGCAGATGTGAACAAATGGCAAAATCTCTGCTTGGATTGGGATTGCAGTCTAAGGAATATATAGGCAAAAACAGAAAGCAAACAAGTAAAATAGTTCCATTTAGTGAAAGGTTTTGTAAGACATTCAAGCAAAGTCAGAGGATAGAGAATAATGTGAGGTAGAGTGGGGAAGGTACTTTAAATAGGATGGTCATAGAAGGCCTATTTATGAAGGTGACATGTGAACATAGTGCTGACTGAAGAGGAACAAGAATAAGAATATATGAAGGAATAACATTCTAGGCAGAAAATACAGCAAATAAAAACGCCCTAAAACTGGAATTAAATTAAATTGTTCATGTTCAAGAGATTGCAAGAAATTTGGACTAGAGTGAACAAAATGAAAAATGTTAAAGAGATCAGGACAGAAAGACAGGCAGATACTTTTTCAGCCATAGGTAGGAATTTTGATGGTTTTCTAAGTGTGATGAGAAACCATAGAGAATTTTGAACAAGAAAGTAATGTGATCTGATTTGTAGTTTAAAAATCACTGTGGCTGCTCTGTAGAGAATAAAATAAAAGAGAAAGTCCAGTTAGGAAGCTAGGTAATGAGTGATAGTGGCTTCACCTAAGATGGTAGCTTTAATGGTGGTTAGAATGAGGTAGAACTGATTATAACTCTTAAATATTGCTATGCAAGAAATAGTCAAGGATAAACTGGACACTGGAAAAATGTAGTCACTATTTACTGAAATGAAGAAAGTGCGAGAATAGCAAGTTTGAGAAAAAAATTCAAACGTTTGGTTTCTGATGTGTTAAGATTTACATGCTTTTAGACATCAAAGTGGAGACATCACATAGGTAATCAAATATTATGTAAGCTTGCTGCTCAAACAGGTACCTGAACTAAAGACAAATTTGGAAATTACCAGGATATAAATGATGTTCAAAGCCATAAGACTAGATTAATTCGCTTAAGAAAATACTGAAGATAAAGACTAGAAAAGGTTGGAGGGATGAGCCTTGGGGGACACCAATATAGAGAGATAAAAAGATAAAGAGAAGTCAGCAAGTGGGGTTAGAAGGAGCAGCCAATGATGCAGGAGGAAAGCCAGGAGAATGTAGCTCACACACCAAATGAAGAATGTTTTTTTTTTTTTTTCAAAACAGGGGAATGGTCATCTTTATGAAATGCTCTCAAATATTTTATAAAATAAAGACAGATAATTTAGCACTTCATTTGGTAATATGGAGTTCTATTCATCATGATAAGAATTTGTACCATGCAGCAGAGATAAAAAACTTTTGGAAAGAGTGGGTTAAAGGGGAAAAAATCAAGAATTCAAGGTAGTGAGCATAGATAACACTCTGTGGTGTTTTACTATTAAAGGGAAAAGACATATGAGCTTGTAGCTGGAAAAAGACATGAGATGATGGTAGATATCTTTTTTAGTACTGGAAATATTATATCTAAGGTGGGACATTTTATAGCAAGTTTATATGATACTAAGAATGATCCTGTAGATAAATAGATAATTTTCAGAGTAAAGACCTCAGGTGGTACAAAGAAAGAAGATTCAGTGTATAAGTATAGGGGTTATTATTATTAACTTTTAGAGGTATCAGAGAAAGAATATCAATTATGATAGAATAAGTTATAGATTTGATGAGAATAAAGGGTGTGGATATATTGGAAGGTTGGAGAACAGAAAAATAGTTAGAAAATAAACATCTTAGAGTAGCACAATTTTACAAGCAAGATGATGCGTGTTTGTTTAGCACTGATGAGAACACATTTGGTAAATGGCTACAATTCTTGATAAGATTTAAGAATAGTTGAAATTATGGTAAGAGATTGGTTATCTGGAAATAGAGAAGGCTGTAAGAGAGTTTGTGATGTTTGAAGTTAGTATTAAACATATGTCACATCATGAATTAGACTGGATGACCTGATGTGCAATATTTAATAACTTCTAAGAGAATGAGTGAAATATTGTGAGGTATGGAGTAATACAATTCAAAGATCTATGATTTTTGTAAAGAATAGAGGTGAAATAATCAGTAAGAAACAAGGGCACCTACTATTCTACCTCAAGTTCCTTTAAGTAGCAATTTAAAGAGCTTTGAAGATGGCTTTGTTCTGAGGAAACAGCCTGATTATAATTGGAGTAAGACAATGAAAGTAACATTGAGATGAATTAAAGGTTATGAAGGATTTTGTTGATGAGAAGCGATTAGTGTCAGAGGATATGGGACTGTGGATTGGGGAAGTGTGAGAGATGAAATCAGGCGTATACATATACAGAGCTGGATGGGGAGAAAATCTGGATGATGAAGGATGACTTGAGAGATATGGGTTTCTGGTAGTAAATGATAAAAACAAGAATGGGAGGGATGTTGGTGGGGTGAGAGGAGAAATTATTTAGTCCTAAAATAGTCCCTTAGAAGATGGTAGGGCATAAGTTCTATTGACTTATACTTGATATTGGCTCTGAAAATATCAAGCTGTGTTGTAGGTATTGTCTTACCTGGAGCACCCTGAGCCCTGTGGACATATTTCATAGACTACATAGAATCATGTCAGGACCAGAGGAGTCCACCAGAAACAGATGCTCTTTAGGTCTAACTTGAATTCTGCTTCTTTGGTAGCAATGTCATGGCCAAGGAATAGGGTGATCTTTTTAGACTTTCTTGCCCAGACTTCCTCTTTCTGTCCCAACCTCCATGGTTCAACTTTCTACTCAACTTCTTCATTTCAAAGACATCTCAAATTCAACAAGATCAACAAATCACTCATGATGTCCATACCTACTACTTCAAATTTGATTCTCATTTAGTGTCTCCTATCTTATTGAATGGTACAAACCAGAAATCAAAATCATCCTTACCACCTATATCAAATCTGTCACCTAGTCCTGCTGACTGTACTCCTACATTGTACCCCAAATCTATCCACTTTTTCAATTCCCAGGACAAACATCTTTTGCAGATGCTACCATATAATAAGCCACCATAATTCTTCCTCTGTTCTGTTATAACGACCTCCCTACTGGACTTATACCTTCCATTCCTGCTCCTAATACAACTGCCAGATTGATCTTTTAAAAATATAAGCCATATTATGTTTCTTCCTAGCTGAATATCCATTTATGAATTTCCAATGTGTTTAAAATAAATTCCCAATTCCTTATGATATATAAGGCCCAACATGAACCAGTATCAGTCCACAAAACCCCAGCCACACTGATATTTCTGATCTTTGATTATAAATTATTCCTTCAACCTAGAACTCTCAGCTCCAGATTTTTCAAATGGCTACTCCTTTCTCAAAACTCAGGCCTGAAAACAAATGCCATCTTCTCAACACAGCTTTGTCATAACATGTAATAAAGTAATCAAGCTTGATCCCTAGCCTGTTTATTCACCATTACATTACTCTGTTACACTTTCTTCATTCTTATTTGGATTTAATTTATTTACTTGTTTACTTGTTTATTACCTATATCTGTAGAGTGCAATTTCTATGAGGTAGGAGATTAATCATGCACCCACAGTATGCTCAGTGCCTAGAAAAATGCCTGGTACATAGTCATTATTCATTAATATTTATTGAATAAAATAAATATTAAATAAAAAGGGGTTCTACTGTTAAATAATTTCATTCTCCATTGACTGTATATATCTTTAATTACCTAAGATCACAAAACAAAAATATTAATGTATCAATATTTAATGTGCAACTATTTAAATTGCTCCTTAAACTCTTCTTTAGTCTATGTTTTTGCTTTCGCCCTTTTGCAAGAATGTTACTCTGATTATTTTGATGAATATAGCAAAAGATTACACTGTCATAATAATTTCTAAGGTCTTTTCTGAAAAAAGCATAACCTTTTCAGTGTGC
The DNA here is from genome assembly GCA_004027375.1 of Macroglossus sobrinus. Classification (NCBI taxonomy): domain Eukaryota; kingdom Metazoa; phylum Chordata; class Mammalia; order Chiroptera; family Pteropodidae; genus Macroglossus; species Macroglossus sobrinus. The sequence continues at coordinate 118,448 of PVKZ01001900.1, read as the reverse complement.
AAAATTCTTTAGATAAAATAATATTTTAGGTTTAAATGCCTCTATTTACAACTGACATATTTCAGAATATTTACTTAACTCTCTTTAGAAAAAAATCTCTCTCATTATATAATTCTATCTACATGTATACACACACCTATATACATATTCTGCTAAACTAGCTTTTTTAGAGGTCAGTGTACATTGCAGAAAACATTCATTTCATAGTAATAGCCACTTACTAGAAAAATGTTTGTTTTGAAAGGATTACTTTTTTGTTCACTGTAGCTGGTATATAATAGGCTCATCTCAAGGTCCACAATTAAACTCTCTCTAGTTGTGAGAAGATGTGCTTTTAAATGGAAAGCTTGATACTAATTTAATGAGGGAAATTATATAAACCAACATTAACTTTCCTATAGTTCCTTGGGTGTATATCATTATTATTCTCATGGCTTAAAGCTGATTCAGAAAACAAATAACAAAAGGATAATAAATATGTATATTTATAGTGTGTACCACATGCCTCTTTTTGCATTGCATATAAATTTTTTGTTTTTCATATAACTGGAAATAAAAGCTCTTTTTTATCCTATTTCTAAGGTGTGTAAATAATAATTTTCTTTCAAATTTATAATCATCTTATATGTCATATACTTTTCATTTCTGAATCTACGAATCTATAAACATTTGAGAGCTTCACTATGAAGCAAGATAGGTTGGTACCACAAAGCAGATATTCTATATCTTTGTTACCAGGACTCCATACAGAATTTCTGGAGTTTGAGTTCCTGTTCCATCTTACCTAAAGAGTAGTTACTTGGAAGTTTATGGAGAAAATGTGAAAATGAATAGACAGAAACCTAATTTAAAATGGAATCAGGAAGCTAGAAGAGAGAATTCTCATGCACCTGTCACTCAACACACACTACTGACCCCAACAAGAAGAGAGGTATCTTGCATGTCTGACAGGAAGATACACTACTTTACTACCTCATCAGGAAGAAAAGATTCATCTTTGACCAGTAGTAGCTCAGCCAATGGGAGACTGCCATCACTCAGCCAAGAAAAGTCACTCTACTTCAAAATTTCAGTTTTCTCAAAGGGACTTTTCCATTTATAACAGTCCCTCTCTAGTCTATAAATAGCATTTCTCTTCTTTGTTTTTCTGGACTTGCCTGTGGTTTACTATTAGACCACATATCCTACATTGTAATTTTTTGTTGTTCCTAAATAAACTCATTTTTCTAGAGAAATATCTGGCTGTCTATTTGTTAAGGTCAACAGGGTCTTATTTATTTCTGAGGTATTTCAACCATATTAGAAGTTTCACAATGACTAAAATTCCATTGCCAAAAAGGTAATTCGTTAGTTTTAATTAATAAATGAGATGTAAATAAAGCAAGTTTGAACTAACTGTTTTATCTCCAGGACTCTTAGTTTATTTGGATTTCCCAGATCAGGTACAATTTTAATGAGAATGTAGAATTTCCAAATCTCCTTGCTCTGAGTGTGGTCAGAAGATTAGGATTAGTGGTTGAAATTTAATTTATAAAATATATCAATAATTCTTTTTTTGTGTCCTTCCAAAATACTTGTGTAGGTGTTGAAGGAGGAGAAAGGGAATCATATGTTTTGCAGAAAGTTCAATCCCATCGTATTCTCAAACAATAAATATCTTTCTGTACACTAGACAACTCTTCTCTGTTATAAAGTAAAAGAATGATTTTGAAGAAATATTATTATCTGCAGTTGGAACATATTAAAGTGCCAGCTGATATTCATGGTAGCTGGTCTTTCTTTCAAAAATACTTCAACTTACTTTGTTTTTATTTTGAGGGAAACCAATATTTCAATTAACATTGCAAATATGAAAGATGATTATCATTGAAAAGGGGGAAACAACCTATATTTCAAATAACAAAACCTATCAGTTAATTTTTGCTGTGTAACAAACTTGGTGGTTTAAAACAACAACCATTTACAAAGTAATTTTGGGAATTGACAGTTTAGGTTATGCTCATTTGAGCAGTTCTTCTGATCTCTGTCAGGATCATTTATGCAACTGTGGTCAGCTACTATATTGGCTATAGTTTGGCTTTTCTCAGATGACCTCATACTGGACAGTGGTTGCACACATTCTTTCTGAAAATACATGACCAATTAATCAGCCAGTTTCCTGTACTGCTGTGAATATCTTGGTAACACATCACCTTGTATTAGCTTTTGCTCCTTCCTTGACTGAAGTTCCCTTTTCCCTACTTCTTTGTTCACTAAGATTGCACCCTACCTCCAAAGTAAGCATATAAACTGTGTGTTATGCCCTCATCATGCTCTTTTTTTTTTTTTAGGGAACTCAGGATAAAATAAAACATGGACGACTAATTTTTCAAACATTTTAAAATTTATGTTAAGTAAATATGAAATTAAGGGATTTGTTTGTTTTGATTTTTAACCAACAAATCAGTAATGGTCCTATTTAGGAATGCCTCTGATTGACTGGGACATATCATAGTTTATTATGCTGAGGTATAACTCTAAATCTTTTATATTTTGAGACAGATGAATAGAATCATCTAGCTAGAGAATAAAGGCAGCATGGCTATAGTGAGGCTATACTAAGATGGAGACAATGAGTAGTTTGGGTAAATTATGCTCTGTGTAGAAGCTTTTTATACTTATATGGCAAAAAAGAAATGTTTTGCTGATAAAAAGTAATGACAAAAAATCTTTTAAAAATTTTTTTATAATGGCCTATAAACATGCATAAAATGTAAACCTAAGAATGAACTCCTTATGCTATTATCCATTATATAAGTATAAAATCAAAATTAAAAGTTAAATTTATCACATCACACAACCAATAAAAATTAAATAACCAACATTAATGTTATATAGCAGATATTTTTTGTTAAAGACAAACAAGTGCTCACAATTGATATTACATATACAAATATAGTGTACCATATGATGGCTGCTTTCTTTGTTTAAACTATTTTGAGGGCTTTTATTTTACAGTTTCTTATATCATTTACTTCTTTCATCATGTGAATTGGCCATTCACATATTAATTTTGCCTCAGTCTTTTTCTCTCAAAACTGTTAAAGTAGATCATTGCTTCAAAGTACACAGTAATTTTTAGGATGTCACATATGACTCTTAGGTAAATAAAAAGCTTAAATCAAAATTAAATAGTTTCCTAGACTAATGCTTTTTAAAAACAAGAGTCTAGTTTTTTCCCCTCATAATTGTTTTAGGAAATTAATATTTGCACAATGGAATGTGTTAGTTTACATTTATGTAATTATGAATAATGAAAATGAGCAAAGAATGTGTTTAGAACTTAAATGTTGTCACTTTATGATCCTTTCATGTAAAGTGGTTACCTAAACACAACTGTAAACATCTACATTGAAATAAATTAATGTTCTATTATAAGATGATCAACCACGTTATATAGACTATGCTCTTATTAATTTCAGATACAATATTAACAGGAATTCACACATTAAAAATCTTCCAATAAAGTCATGCAAACGCAATACTCTTTCCATGGATTAGTAGAAAGATGGAGTCCTTCACTGGAAAGACATGCCATGATTTTTAGTTTATTTATCATTTTTGTCAATCAAGTAAAAAGCCATTTGTATTCATCCTAGAAAAAAATACACATATATGCACAAACAATATTTTTCACACAATTTTAGTAAGTTTATGAATGCCCTGATGTCAATCCAAGGACTAGTATAATTATATTATTTTACCGAATCTTTCCAATTATTTTGGTAAGTAGTATCCTGTAGAGAAATCTTAGAGTAGCATAATCTCCCTTCTGTAAATTTTTCCCACAAGATTCCCTTAAGATACTTTTTTCTTACCCTTTGAATATCAAAAACTTCACTAGTAACTTCCTAGGAGTCAACCTAATTTGATCATCAGAGTCAAGAATTTTATTTCAAAAAACTTCTAAATCTTTGAACACCATTTTTCCATCTTATCTGTTTCCCATTTATTTCATTTTTATTCCATATCTATCATTTTTTTATAATAATTTTAGATTTCATTTCTTTGTAATTTCATTTTGTGTGATTTTTTTGAAGTCTAACTTCTATGGCCCTGATTGTGGATTCAAATATTGTTTACTCTAGTTATGGAGGCATCCAATGTGACATATATTTCTATAAACATTTTCATTTACTTCCAATATTCATTTCTCATATTTCATTTTATTGACAGCTTATTTTTCATCTCCTGTTTTAAATATTTTTTAAAAACAAGACTTACATTTTCTATAAATTTTTTGAAATTATAGGCAAACTTGTTTTTAAATCTGAGTCCTTAAGGCATGCTTATTATAATAAATGTTTTTTTTTTATGATTTCTTCTTCTCTTTGTTTTGTAACTTCTACTCATAAGTCCAATAGTTTTTTAAATTTATCCAATTATTCATTAATCTAAAAAGCCCTTGAACTATTCCTGGTTTCCTTAACTGTCATACATTTTTAAGAGAGAGAACAAAACTTTCATCAGTCCTAAACTACTATTTGGAAGACAGTCTCTGTTACATGAAATCAAACATAACTTCTTTATTTGTAAATTTTTTCTTGTGGTTGCTATGTTTTTTGTTTGTTTGTTTGTTTTTATGGTGACATCGGTTAGTAAAATCCAGTAAGATTCAAGTGTAAAATTCAACAGTAAGTCATATATATCTGGCATTGTATGTTCAATGTCCATATTTAGATTTCTTTCTGTCACCACATATTTGACCCTTTTACCCCATTTAGCTCCCTCTTCCCACTCCATCTTCTAGAACCACTAGTCCATGTCTATTTTGTTTGACATGTTTGATGCTTTTAGATTTATATCCCTTATGGAAGTGATAACATGTGGTTTTAAACTTTTTCTGTCAGGCTTATTTTAGATAGTATGATTACATAAAGGACCATCCATGTTGTCATAAAAAATGGGGTAAATATCCAGTAGAGGGATTGCTGGATCATATGGTAGATCAATTATCAGTTTTTCTGAGGAACTTCCATACTGTTTTCCATAGTGGCTATACCAATTTTCAGTCCCATCAGCAGTATATGAGGGTTTCTATTTCTCTACATCTTCTCCAACATTTATTATTGCTTGTCCTGTTGATTATAGATACTCTAACAGGTGTTAGATGGTATCTCATTGTGGTTTTGATTTGAATTTCCCTAAAGCAAGTGATGTTGAACATCTTTTCAAACATTTGTTGGCCATTTGTACGTCCTCTAAGGAGAAGTGTCTATTTAGGTCCTCTATCCATTTTTTGATTGGATCATTTGCTTTTATTGTTGTTGTCATTGAGTTGTATGAGTTTTTGTATATTTTGGATATTAGGACCTTATTGGAGGTATTACTTACAAATATATTTTCCCATTCAGATGGTTGTCTCTTAGCCTTGTGGACAATTTCTTTTGCTGAGAAGAAGCTTATTAGTTTGATGTAGTCTCATTCATTTATTTTTACTTTCACTTTTCTTGCTTTTGAGGTCAAATTTATAAAATCCTCTTTAGTCCAAGGTACTTGAGATTAGTTCCTATGTTTACTTCTAGGCATTTTATTGTTTCAGGTCTTATATTGAAGTCCTTAACCTATTTAGAGTTAGTTTTGGTGTGTAGTGATAGACAAAAGTCCAGTTTCATTCTTTTGCAGATGGTATTTCAATTTTCCCAACACCATTTATTGAATAAGTTTTACTTTCTCCACTGTATGTTTTTGGCTTTTTTGTCAAAAACTATTTGCCTATATAACTATGGGTTTAGTTCTGGACTCTTGATTCTGTTCCACTTGTCCATGTGTCTGTTTCTCTGCCAGTTTCATACCATTTTGATTACCGTTGCTGCATATTATAATTTGATGTCAGGCAGAGTGATGCCTCCAGCCCCATTTTTTTCTCAGGATTGTTTTAGTGATTTGGGATCTTTTGTGGTGCCATACAAATCAGATGATTTTTGTTCTATTTCTTTATAGAGCACCAATGAGTTTTGGGGGGAGATTTCATTAAATTGTATAATGCTTTTGGTTATAAGGTCATTTTAACAATGCTGATTCTTCCAGTCCAAGAACATAGAATATTTTTCTATTTCTTTATATCTTCTTTAAATTTTTTATAATAGATTGCTATATATTTCATTATATAGGTCCTTCACATGTTTCATTAGGTTTATTCCTAGATATTTTATTCTTTTCATTGCAATTGCAAAAGGAATTATTATTTCCACTTAATTTTCTGACAGTTCTTTATTAGAGTACAAGAACACTATAGATTTTTGACATCGATTTTGTATCCAGAAACTCTTCTGTATTTTCTTATTGTTTCTTACTGTTCTTGTGGAGTCTTTAGGGTTTTCTTTTTATTTTTTATGTTATTTTATTATTTTTTAAGTTTATTTTTTTCATGGTGACACTGGTTAACAAAATCAAATAAGTTTCTGTACACTTGAACACTTGAACAATAAGGCATATATATATTAACATTGTGTGTCCACCTCTCATAGTTATATTTCTTTCTGTCAACACATATTTGACCCCCTTTACTCTATCTGACTACCTCTCCGCTCCAGCACTCCCTATCCTCTGATAACCATTAATCTATCATTCGTGTCCATGAGTTTCTGTTTGTTTGTCCTGTTCCTTTGTTGCATTTAGGTTTATATCCCACATATATTTGACATCATGTGATTTTCAGCTTTTTTTTTTTTTGGTCTGGCTTATTTTACTTAGCATGATTATCTCGAAGTCCATCCATGTTGTCACAAATGACAGTGTTTCATCTCTTCTATGGTTGAGTAATATTCCATTGTATATATTTAGCCAATCTTCTATGATAGGACACTTTGATTGTTTTCATATCCTGGCTACTGTGAATAAATGTTGCTATGAACATCGATGTAAAAATATCTTTTCAGCTTTTTGTTTCCAAGTCTTTGGGGGTAAATACCCAGTAGAGGGATTGCTGTATCATATGGTAGACCAATTCTTAGTTTTTTGAGGAACCTCTATACTGTTTTCCATAGAGACTATACCGATTGGTAGTCCCACTACCAGTGTATGAGGGTTCTCTTTTCTCCAACTCCTCTCCAGAATTTGTTATTACATGTCCTGTTGACTATAGCTATTCTAACAGGTGTAAAATGGCGTCTCATTGTGGTTTAGATTTCCATTGCCCAAATAGCTAAGGATAATGAACATCTTTTTATATGTTTTTTGGTCATTTGTATGTCTTCTTGGGAGAAGTGTCTTTTTACATCCTCTGTTCATTTTCTGATTGAATTGTTTGTTTGTTTGTTTGTTTTGTTGTTGTTATTGAGCTGTATGTGTTATTTGTATATTTTGGATATTAGGCTCTTGTTGGAGGGGTTGCTTGCAAATATATTTCCCCAATTGGATCATCGTCTCCTTAACTTGTAGATGGTTTCTGCCCTGTGCAGAAGTTTTTTAGTTTGATATAGTCCCATTTACTTATTTTTACTTTACTTCCTTTGCCTTTGAGGTCAAATTCATAATATCCTCTTTAAGTCCAAGATCCTCGAGTTTAGTTCCTATTTTTTCTTTTATGCATTTTATTGTTTCAGGTTTTATATTCAAGTTCTTAATCCATTCTGAGCTAATTTTGATGTGTAGTGATAGACAGCAGTCTAGTTTCATTCTTTTGCATGTGGCTTTCCAGTTTTCTCAGCATCATTTATTGAAGAGGTTTTCCTTTCTCCACTGTATGTTTTTGGCTTTTTCATCAAAACTTATTTCCCTGTATAAATATGGGTTTACCTCTGGACTCTCAATTTTGTTCCACTTGTTCGTGTGTTTATTTTCCTGCCAATACCATGCCATTTTGATTACTGTCTCTTTTAAGTATAATCTGAAGTTGGGCAGAGTGAAGCCTCCAGCCTCATTTTTTTTAACTCAAGATGGCTTTAGTAATTGGGAGTCTTTTGTGCTTCCATAAAAACCTGATGAATTTTACTCTATTTTTTAAAAAATGCCCATGAGATTTTGATAAGGATTGCATTAAATCTGTATAATGCTTTAAGTAATATGGTCATTTTAACTATGTTGATTATTCCAATCTAAAAACACAAAATATCTTTTTATTTCTTTGTAGCTTCTTCAATTTCTTTTAATAGGTCTTATAGTTTCATCATCTAGGTTCTTCACATATTTCGATAGCTTTATTCCTAGGTATTTTATTCTTTTTGTTGCAATTGCAAAAGGAATTATTTTTTCAACTTCTTTTTCGATGTTTCATTATTAGAGTATAGAAATGCTATAGATTTTTGAACATTGATCTTGTATCCAGAGTCTTTACTGTATTTGCTTATTGTTTCTAGTAGTGTTCTTGTGGAGTTTTTAGACTTTTCTATATAGAGAATCATGTCATTTGCAAATAGTGACAGTTTGACTTCTTCATTTCCTATTTGGATACCTTTTATATCTTTCTCTTGACTGATTGCATTCACTATGACCTCCGATGTTATGTTGAATAACAGTGGCCTTAATGAACAGCCTTGCCTTGTCCCTGGCCTTAGAGGGAAGATTTTCAGTTTTTCATCATTAAGTATAATGTCGGCTGAGGGTTTGTCATATATGGTCTTTATTATATTAAGGTACTTTCTTTCTAAATCAATTTTATTAAGTATTTTGTTCATAAATGGATGCTTTACCTTGTTGAAGGCTTTTTCTGCATCTATTGATATGATGATATGATTCTTCTTGTTTTATGTTATATACTACTATTCTGAATTCTCAAGTGTGTTTACCTTTACAAATCTGTAAAGTATAGTTATATACATGCAGTCATCTATTTTCTTCTGCATATGCCTTATATCCATTCCCCTTTGTGAATCTGGATGTTTTAATCTGCTCTTTTTCAGTCATTGTTGTCTCAATTTGTCCCTATGTATACTGAACGTTCAACACTATCTTGCTATAGCAATTTTCTTTTTAATGTTTAATTATAATGCTCTATTCTTAGTAAAGGTCAGACTTTTCTGCTTCTATTTGCCTGATAGTCATCTTACTCCTAATTAATATTATTTTTTTGTCATTTTGTTTTAGGTGAGCTGACCCCTTTTAGTATTTCTTGTAATGCTGAACTCTTAGAGAATTCCCTCAATTTTTACATGTCTGGAAAAGTCATTATTTCTTCTTCATATCTAAAAGAGAGCTTTGCTGGATATATTATTCTAGGCTGGTAGTTCTTTTCACTTAATAGTTTGACTATTTGATTCCACTCCTTTCTGGCCTGTAAGGTTTCTGCTGAAAGTCCGATGATAATCTAAAGCTTTTATATATATATATATATATACATATATATACATATATACATATATATATATGTATGTTACTATTTTCTTCTCTCTAGATGCCCTGAGAATTCTGTCTTTGTATTGATTTTTAAAACTTTTAATACAATTTGTCTTGGTGAATGCCTTTTTGGGTTGAGATAATTGGGTGTTCTGTTGACTTCTTGAATTTGAAGCTCTAGCTATTTCTTAGATTTGGGAAATTTTCGTCAACTATTTGTCCAAAAATGCTTTCTAGTCCTTGCTCCTTTTCCTTGCCTTCTATAATGCCCATTATTTTTATGTTTCCTCTCCTGATGTTATTAGTCAGTTCTTGTATTTCTCTTTCATTATTTTTCATTCTTTGGTTTCTCTCTTCTTCCTTCTGATTTATTTCTGAATTTCTATCTTTGATATCACTGATCCTTTCCTCTATTTGGTCTACTCTATTTCCCAAGCTTGCTATTTCATTTGTCAACTCTTGCGGTGTCCTTTTTTTTCTTTTTATCTCCAGAAGATAAATTTGTTCTTTTTGAGGGTTTCAATCTTTTTGCTAAAAAACTCATTCTGCTCATCTAGCTGTTTTTTTCAATTTCTGAAATTGTTGATATGATGTATTTCAAAACTCACTGGATTTCTTTTAAAAGTACTACCCTGAATTCTCTGTCTTTTAAGTTGCATATTTTTATGTCTGTAAGGTTATTTTCTGCAGATTTTTCTCTTTTATACTGAGCTGCCTTGACACCTTTGTTGTTCATTGTGTTTAATGGACTATTTCTCCGCCTGGGCATTAATGAATGGAAGTGTACTCTGCTTTTTTTTTTCCAGAAAGATTTATTATTTAAAGGTCTCTCTTTAGCATGTTGCAAAGAAGGTGCTTTTCTTTTAATTTCCAGTCGGTGGCATCTAAGCCTCTTGGATCCCTGCTTTATATAAAGCCTTAGTAATTCCTTTTTTTATCCCCTTATAAATGTTTAATCATACTCGCTACTCTCAGTCTCAATCCCTGACAGTGTTAACGATGGTTTCATTAGCATTTGCTCAGATTTTGGGTTCCTGACTTGATCGGTCTTGGAGGGTACAGGGAATGGGACCTCTGGTTTGGAGGATACAGGTTGAATCTCAGCCTCAATTTTGCAACCTCGGCTGGTAAAAATCAACTGTTTTTTCTCTGTCACACTGCTTTTCTGCTTTCCACCCTAATGATTGGGATCTGCTTCCGGCTATGTGGAGCTCACAACACTCTCAGATAGGGCCATTAAGGAAACTCGCTGGACTTTCTCCCCTCCCCCTCCTCCTACACGGAGCACCCACAACTGTGAGAGGCAGCTTTTTAATTTTTTCCAGCCCCCTGCCAGACACACGGGATTCTGAAATGTGATAGCTATTATGTGCAAATCCCATGCCCAGATGACCTGGCGTGCTGTTTGGGTGTTATTTGTTGAGTTTTATATGATCAGCTTATTTTTGTTTCAGGGGGAGAGATCTGGGGATGTCTCTCACTCTGCCATGTTTCTCTAAATGTCTTTTACCAGCTGGATTTTCCACACAGGGAATCATGTCATCCTCAAATAGCGACAGTTTGACTTCTTAGTTTCCTATTTGGATGCCTTTTATATTTTTCTCTTTCCTGATTGCACTTGCTAAGACCTCCAATGTTACATTTAGAAACATAGATGAAACCGGAAAGCCTTGTCTTGTTCCTAATCTTAGAGGGAAGGTTTTTAGTTTTTCACCATTAAGTATAATGTTCCTGAGGGTTTGTCATATATGGCCTTTATTATGTTAAGATACTTTCCTTCTATACTAATTTTGTTAACTCTTTTGATCATAAATAGATGTATCTTGTCAAAAGATTTTTATGCATCTATTGATATGATCATATAATTCTCATTTTTTAATTTGTTCATGCGATGTAACACATTAATTGATTTTTGTATGTTGAACCATCCCTGTGCCCCTGGGATAAAGCCAACTTGATCGTGGTGTATAATCTTTTTAATAGATTGTTCTATTCAGTTCACTAGTGTCTTATTTAGATTTTTGCATGTGTGCTCATGAAAGATATTGGTCCATAGTTTTCTTTTTTTGTGTTATCTATACCAGATTTTGTCATCAGGGTAATATTGTCCTTATAAAATGAGTTAGGAAGTATTGCCTCCTCTTTGATTTTTTTTTGAAGAATTTGGGGAGAATAAGTATTATTAAATCATCTTTGAATGTTTGGTAGATTCACTGGCGAAGCCATCTGGTCCTGGGCTTTTACTTTTTGGTAGGTTTTTGATGATTGTTTCCATTTCCATACTGCTGATGGGTCTGTCTATTTAGATTTTTTAGTTCTTCTTGGTTCAGTCGAGGAAGGTTATATTTTTCTAAGTACTGGTCCATTTTTTCTAGGTTATCATATTTGGCTTTATATACTTTTTTGTAGTATTCTTATATGATCCTTTGTATTTCTGCAAAGTTTGACATAATTTCATCCTGATTTTATTTATTTGTGTCATTTCTCTTTTTTCTTTAGCAAGTCTAGCCAGGGTTTTGTCAATTGAATTAACCTTCTGAAAGAACCATCTCTTAGCTGAATTCATTTTTTCTATACCTTTTGTTTTAAATTTTATTTAATTCTGTTCTAATTTTGATTATTTTTTTTTATTTCTGCTGATTTTAGGCCTCATTTGTTCTTCTTTTATGTACTCATTCTTGCTTTTGGAGGTAGGCCTGTAATGATATGAATTTTCCCCTTATCACCACTTTTACCATGTCACAAAAGTTTGATACATTGTGCTATCATTGTCATTCATTTCTATGTATCTCTTGATATCTCTTTTTATTTCTTCTTCTACCCTTTCATTTTTTACTAGCATGTTGTTTAATCTCCATGTATTGGTGGTTCTTCCCACTTTCTTTTTACACTTGGTCTCTAGCTTCAAAGCATTATGATCAGAGAACATTGTTCATATTATTTCAACCCTCTTGTATTTATTGAGGCTATCTCTTTGTCCCTGCATATGTTCAATCCTTGAGAGCCTTCCTTGTGCATTAGAGAAGAATGTATAAGCAGATATTTTGGGACAAAGTGCTCTTTAAATGTCAATTATTTCCCGCTGGTCTAATTTTTCTTTTTACAATGTTATTTCCTTATTGATTTTTTTTGCTTGAATCATCTGTTCATATCCAACAGTGGGGTATTTAGGTCTCCTCTATGATCATTTTTTTCATCTGTTTCTCCCTTTATTTTTGTTAGTAATATTTTAATAAATTTTGGGGATCCATGATTGAGAGAATAGATATTAATAAGTGTTATGTTCTTTGTGTATGAGTCCCTTTATCATTATGAAGTGTCCCTCAATATCTTTATTTTCTTTTTCCATTTTGAAGTCTATTTTGTCTGATATTAGTACCACTGCTCCCACTTTTCTCTGAATGCCATTTGCTTGAAATATCATTTTCCACTCTTTTACTTTGAGTCTATATTTGACTGTGGAACTGAGCTGTGTCTCCTGGAGGCAGTATATGGATGGGTTTTGTTTTTTGACCCAGTCTGTAAATCTGTACCTTTATATTGGTAAATTCAATCCATTTACATTTAGGGTGATTATTGAAATGTGAGGTTTTCCTATAACCATTTTATGTTCTGCTTTCTGGTAGCTTGGTATTTCTATTGCTTCCTTGTCCTTGTGTGTATGAATTTTTTTTTTATTTTTGTTATGTTTTGTGGATTTTTCCTCTGGTCCTTTTTGTTTTATGTTATATATTTCAGTTTTGAATCTTTTGCCTGTGATTACCATTATCAATATGTAAAGGTTATGTAATTAGTGTTTTTCTTCTATATGTGCCTTATATCCACTCATCTTTGAGAATTTTTATCTTTGAATCCTCCCCTTTTTTGTTATCATTATATTTTGTTCCTATGTATGCCGATCATTCATTACTATCTTGCAATAGTAAATCTTGTCTTATTATGTAAGTCTATAATACCCTGTTCTTAATAAGGGTTGCACTACTCTATTTCTATCTGCCTTCTAGTCACCTTACTCATTGTTATGTGTGTGTTGATTTTTTTTTTTGTCATTTTGTTTTAGGTGAGCTAATCCCTTTCAGTATTTCCTGTAATGCAGGTCTCATAGTGGAGAATTACCCCACTTTTTGTATGTCTGAAAAGTTCTTTATTTCTCCTTCATATCTAAAAGAGAGCTTTTTGTTGGATACATTATACTTGGCTGGTAGTTCCTTTCATTTAATAGTTTGAATACTTGATTCCACACATTTCTGACTTGTAAGGTTGTTCTCAGAAGTCCGAGGATAATCTAATGGCTTTTCCTTTATAGGTTACCATCTTCTTTTTCCTGGTTGCCCTGAAAATTCTTTCTTTGTCATTAATTTTTGATAATTTTAATATAATGTGTCTTGGAGAAGGCTTTTCTGGGTTGAGATTATTAGGTGTTCTGTTGACTTTTTGAATTCCAAACACTAGTTCTTTCCTTATATTTGGAAATTTCTTGTCAACTATTTTTCTGAAAATAGTTTCTGATCCCTGCTTCTTTTCTTTCCTTCTGAAATATCCATTATATTTTATGTTTACTCTCCTGATGGTATCAACTAGGTCTTGTATTTCTCTTTCATTATTTTTTATTCTTTTGTCTCTCTTTTCTCCCTTCTGATTTATTTCTGGATTTCTGTCTTTGTTGTCACTTATACTTTCCTCTATTTGGTCGACTATTTCCTATGCTTGTTATTTTATTCTTCATCTCTTTTAACGTATTCTTTATATCCAAGGTTTCTATTTTTTTTTTAAGGATTTCAATCTCCTTGCTACAAAACACATTCTACTAATCTAGGTTTTTTTTTTTTCATTTTCTGGAATTGTTGTTATTAATTATTTTGGATTAATTGAATTTTTTTCATAAGTACAAACCTGAATTCTCTGTCATTCAAGTCACATATTTTTATATCTTTAAGCTTATTTTCCAGAGATTTTTATTTTTCTTTCTTTCTGTGCTGCCTCATTGCCTTGGTTGTTCATGGTGTTTATTGGACATATTTCTGCCTGGGCATTAATAAAAATATATCCTCCCCCCACCCCACGTGAAGAAGAGATATTATTATATAAAAGTCTTTCTTTAGCTTGTTGCTAACAAGGTTTTTTTCTTTTGGTTTCCAGTAGGTGGTGTCTAAGCCTTTGGGCTCCCTTTTTTATGCCTTAATAATGCCTTTTTTTTCATAAATATTCAATCACTCTCGCTACCCTCAGTCTCAGTCCCTGTCAGTGTTAGCAACAGTTTTGGTGATGTTTGCTCACATTACCTTGGTGCTCTGCAGTGTTTGGTGTTGGAGGATATGGTGGGGTGCCCTCTGGGTTGGAGGATGGATGTTGTTGTAACTCATCCTGCTGTTTTGCAACCATGACTAGTAATAATCAGCTGTTGCTTCTCTGTCTTCTATCCTTTGCTTCTGTGCTGATCCCTGGGCTCTGCTGCTGTGCAGAGCTCAGAGATCTCTCAGGTAAGGCTGTTCAGGGAACCCACCACACCTTCTCTGTTCTCTCTCCTCGGGCTAGGAACTCTGGCTGCAAGAAGCAGCTTTTTTATTTTGCGCTGTCTACTGTCTGACATCCATGGTTCAGATCTGTGGTAGCACTTATGCTGAGATCACTTGCTCAGATGTTCTTGTATGCAAGTTTGGTGTTATTTGTTAAGTTTTATATGTTCAAATCATTGTTATTTCCAGGGGAGAGATCCTGGGACAGCTCTCACACTGCCAATCTTCTGAAGTCACTGTAAACATAATTTATAATTAATAAATGATCATTACAGTGGATGTTTAACATCTATGAATATTTATACATCAAATAACATTTTTATTATTCATAAAACAGAAACTCTAAGAAATGTATTAACAAATAAAGAAAATTACAGTTGTATTAGTAGGCTTTGATTTACTTTTTTTAGAACAACTACACAATTTTATAAAAATATGGAAAAATATTTCAGACTTTAATTTGTTGAACTCAAATTAATTAAAATAAAAAGCAGAATATATATTGTTAAGTCTATAGAACTGTTGAAAAATGTGATTCAAAAATTTAGCTTTTTAGTAACCTAGGAAGGTAAATTTAAATTTACTACCATTCTTTTGAATTTGGCAATGGTTTTTGTCCAGTCTCCATTTGATTTGTGTATTTGGAAAGTATATTATTAGCACATACACATCCAGAATAGTCATATTTTTTGTGGATTAATTCTTAAATCATAATGAAATATTTCTCTTATTAGGAATGCTTTTTACCTAAAAGCTTAATTTGTATGATATCATTCTAGCTACACCAGATTTCTTATGGTTATAGGTATATTTTTCTAACCTTTACTTTCAAAATTTTTGTATTCTTATATTTAAGGTGTTTATCTTATAAGTAAAATATATCTGTGCTTTTTAAATCCAGTCTGATTGTATCTGGAATTGTTATATCATTTACATTTAATGTAATTACTAATACAGGTACACCACTGAGATATTGCAGATTTGGTTCCAGACCACTAAATTTAGGTGAATATCACAATGAAGCAAATCACATATATATTTTTTTCATTTCCTAGTACATATAAACATTATTTTTACAGTATACTGCAATCTATTAACTGTGTAATAGTATTATGTTTAAAAATATATACATACCTTAATTAAAAAATACACTATTTCTAAATAATGCGAACTATCACGTGAGCCTTCAGTGAGTAATGTTTTTTCTGATTAAAAAAAAAAACACAGACAGTATCTGCAAAGTGCAATAAAGTGAGCGACAATAAAATGAGGTATGCCTGTATATTTATATTTAAATCTATCATCTTACTTGCTTTTCTACATGTTCCACATATTTTATGGCTTTTTTCTTCTTATTTGCTTTCTTGCATTAAAAATATTCTTTTGATTTAATTGCTCCTCTATTAGCTTATTACCTATACATTCTTTTACTCTCCATTTCAAGATTATTCTAGGTATTAAAAAATAAGCCCTTTATTCATTAGACAGTAATATAAATTAGATTTTTTTCTCACATTTCAGAAAATATAAAGACCTTAGAACACATTGACTCAATTTATACTCTGTGGCAGATTATATTTTTTTCACATTCAGAAATATATTTTGACTTCTGTATTTTTTGTAAAAGATTATACAATCCTCCCCAATGTCACATTATTTAAAGTGCCTCCCTGTGGTAAATATTTTTGACTCATTGACACAAGGCTTGGATATGTGACTTATAACTAAATATAAATAAAAATGATTGCATGTGATGTCCAGGCAAACACTTTAGAACCATTGGACAATTCTACCATATTTTCTTTCTGCCATGAGAACAGTATGTCCCAAATAATAGTTACTTCTGCTGACTAGACATCAAAATGAAGACAATATATGGAGAGGAACCAAAGCCAACTCAGAGCTACTAGAGCTAAAATATAATGTGAAAAAGTATTTTTTTTTTATTTTAATCCATGAAGACTTTTGGGATTATTTGTTATTGCTGCATAACCTCCCTTTAGATGCTTAGCAAAACATCTCTTATTTCCTTTTGTTGTGTTGTTTAAACATATTTTAATTTTAACTTTAAATGTATACAATTGCATTGAACATTATAATTACAATTTTATGCAGTTTATACTCATTTAGAATTACATGTTTATTTTTTTAACTCTATTTCTTCTGACACCTTTGTGTTTCTATCTGGAATGATTTTCCTTCTATATGAAGAACTCCCTTTAGCAATTCCTTTATATGGGTATGCAGGATATCAATTTTTTTTTTTAGTTTTGGTTTTCTAAAATATCTTTACCTGGTTTACTTGGGTATTCTGCTCAGGATCTCATAAGAATGTAATCAAGATGGTGGACAGGCTATATTTTCACCTGGAGGTTTGACTGGAAATAATCTGCTTCCAAGCTCATTTGAGTTGTTGGTAGAATTAATTTCCTTCAGCTTATATGATTGAGAGATCCAGCTTTTGTTGACTTGAGGTAATCCTCAGGTACTACAAAAAAAATTACAGTTTTATGTCATGTGACACTTTCCATAGTCAGTTCACATGATGTCAAGTTGCTTCTTCAAGGCCAGCATGAAAGTGCCTTACTCCAAACAGCTAAGACAGAGTTTATATGACATAATCAAATAATGAGAATGACATTCTATTAACTTTACCATATAATAGAGCCAAATCAAGTGAGTAAAATCCTATCTCTCTTTATACATTCTAGTTCCTAGAAGCAAGTCACAGGTCCTGCATACTCAAAGACTTGATGGTGGCAAAAATCTCTGAAATGCCTTCAAGAATGTGGTGTCAATTTTGGTTTACTATGTTTAGAGTTAGAGGGAGTTTTAGTGATTTCAACTTGGCCTTTCCTACCATAATAGTCCTTTCTTTGTGTGTCAGAGAACCAATGTGTTAATTCTGCAAGTTGCTGAGTATAACTATTTAAATTATATATTCTGAAAATGGAGAAATAATTTCATGATGTGTTTATGGGTATTTTATGGGGGCACTGTGAAATGGACTTGAGCCAAAACTCCATTGATCACCTGACCTTTGACTTCTGTAAGTATTTACTCTACATTTGTGGACAACAGTGATATTTTGGATCTCTGAGAATTAGTCAGTTCAGGGCCAGTATCTAGTAGTTCTCCCCAGATCTGATTATTTCTCATTTTCAAATGCAGGTACCTTGATAAATGGTAAATAGCTGCAGGTTCCTTTAGGAAGGCCAAGAAGATCAACAGTATAGGCATCATAACATTCAGTTTTCTCAAAGAGACCCAGTCCCTCCTTCATTCAAAAGATTCTAGGATGGTAAACTGGCTTAAATGTGGGAATTGATTAAAGAGCTATGATTTTAGGGGGATTCAAGTTAGACTTATGTACTAGACCTATATCTATTCTACTTGTATGAATCAACTAAGAATTTAGTAAACTGCCCATCTATTTCTTTTCTATGGACACTGTAGTGAACTAGTCAACACTAATGATCACTGTGAGTCAGACTATTCTGCTTACTGCTTTTATTCTATTGTCCATTACAGTAACTACCCCATCTTCTCTTTGCAATTATATTAGTTTCATAGAGATACTGCTACAAAATAACACAAATCAAATGGCTTAAAACAACAAAATTTAATATCTCACAGTCTGGAAGCTTGAGGTGTGAAATCCAAGTGTTAGAAAGATTGGTACTTTCCAAAGGCTTTAAGAGAGTATCTAATTCCTACCTTTTTCCTAACATTTGATGGTTGCTGGCACTCCTTGGCATTTATGGCTTGTAGCTGCAATCACTCTAATCTCTGCCTTCATCATGACATGGTGTTCCACCTGTGTCTAAATTTCTCTCTTCTTATAAGAATTTCAGTCACAGATTAGTACCCATCATAACCCAGTATATCCTCATCTTAACCTGATTACATCTGCAAAGACCTTATTTCTCAAAAAAAGTCACACCCACAGATACTGGAGGTTGAGACTTCAATATGTATTTTTAATTTAACTCACAACTATTAAATGCTACTACTTGGCCCCTGTAATTCTAGAATTTCATCATTCTCATTGCATTTAGGTATTCCACTTCTATAGTAATAGTTCCCACTGTAATTTCTGACCTATAAAGAATAGCCACTACTAAACTCATTAAAGATGCTGAGATTCCCCTTACAGAATTATTTCTCACAATCCAGGTAAAAAGTGTGTTCTTAGAATATTCTCAGGGTGAGTGAGCAGATATTATATGACAAATTAATTTAAACATTTCAATATCCTTAAGCTTTTAGATACCTTCCTATAAGTATATCAAGTCAGTTCTGGTGTTTGAATTTAATTTACTTTGGGTCACCTTTGCTTCATGTTTCAGCCAACCAACCATGAAAACTATTAGAGCCATTTCAAACCTTTCAAGCTAAAACATAAAATTAGAATCCTTGCTAACTGGACCATGTCGTGGACTGAGTTGTGTCCCCCTAACTCACCAAATTCATATGTTAAAGCCATAGCCACCCATGTGACTGTATTTGGAGATAGCATATTTAAGAAGAGAATTAAAGTTAAATGAGATCATAAAGGTAGAATCTTAATCTGATAGGACTGGTGTCCTCAGAATAAAAGGAAGAAATACCAGAGAGTTCTCCTTATCTTTTTTACATATGTATAGACAAAAGACAATATGAGAACAGAGCAAGAGGTGACCATCTGCAAACCAGAAAGAGATATCTCACCAGAAATCAAACCTGCTGATACCTTGATCTTAGACTTCAAGCCTCAAGAATTGTGAGAAAATAAATTTCTGTTGTTTAAACCACCCCATCTGTATAATTTTGTTATAGCAGCCCAAACTGACTAATATAGACCTATATCAATAAAATCAGCATGATCCAACTTCATATTTCTTTCACCTTAATCCTTTACCCTTAAGACTAATTCACACACATTTCTCAGGTTTCTGAATATATAAATTGACAAAATAATGCAATTATTTTGGTGTGCATGGCAGGTTCTTATGGGTTACACTTTATACTTCATAACTTCAGGGTCTCCTGGGACTTTAGTATAGTTATGAGTCTAGAAGCAAAGAGGAGTGGTGGGGATAAGTCCTGAAGAGGAACAACAATGCCTTAAAAGGCAACTACTGCAAGGAAAGCCATTACAACTTTGTAAGGCCAACAAAGGCTAACCATCTTGCACAGGAGTAGAAGGGCTGCTTCTACTGACAAAGAAGTCTCAGCAGAAATTCAAGGTTTAATGTTTTCAGATTTATCTGTATCTGCCCATAGGTCTCTATTCCAGTTTTTCAAGATCTCATTTTTTCCCAATCAATGTCCTAACTTTATTAATAGAGATGCTTCAAGATTAAGAATTTAGTTTTCATAATTTAGTCACTAGCAGGGAGAGATGCTGGGTTTGGTTTTTAGAAATCTTGGCCCTGTGATTACAGAAGATAAGAATAATAAGAATATTTTTCAGGTCAGGGATAGAAGTTATCAGATCCTTTATATAGACATTGAGCTAGAAATTCAAATCCCTGAGCTCATTCTTTTCCTAATTTCTGCAGCACAGTTAAGAGCAATTAGCCAATTCCATCATACTCTTTAGTTTGACAAAAATGTTCTAAGGCATCAAATACATGGTCATATAGAAGTTTAATTTGTATAAGTATTTGATTAAGAGTATTCAATGGTGACATTTTATGTACACCTGGTATGATGTTATGTCATTGGCTACTAGTATCCTCTTTACCATTGGAAACAAACTCATTAATGCCTTTAAATCTAATCATACTAGAGAACCATTTCCAGGAGACTAAAAGCCAATTAGGAGAACTCATCCTCAGGATTCTATTCTTCTGGAATCACTCTTTGTAACAAAGTCTTTATTGGCTAGAGTTTAATTGGAGAAGCAGGACTACCGGGATCTATTCATACCTATATTGATATCAGAGTTTCTTAGTAGTCACATTATTGACATTTTGGGCTGGATGATTTCGCTGGAAACTGGAGAGAATGCCCTGCACGTCATAGTTTGTTTAGCAGTATCCCTTGCCTCTACTCACTAGATGCCATTAGCACAATTACCCCAAACCCACCAATTTGTAAGAACTGAAAATGTCTTTAGACATTATCAAATGTTTCCTGAAGAGTAAAATTGCCCTGAGTTAAGTACAACTGGTATCTTTATCTATATTATCTGTATCTATATCTATGCCTATATTTGTATCTATTTATCTGAGAGAGCTTAGTTACATGGAATTGGCCTTATGTGATTGTGAGAGCAGGTTAAATAGTCTCTGTAAGGCTTATCCACATATGATGCTAGGGCCTCAAGTCCACAGGGAGGACAGTCAGAAATGGAAGATCCCAAGCCAACTGGAATGAATAAGCTTGAGTTGGAACTCCATAGGAAAGAGCTAAAATCTGTTTCAGTTCTTGTTGCTGCTGACTTTGGTGATGAGGGTATACAGCAGAAATGAAGCTTTTGTCACAAGCTAAACACACACCTGCCCTGGGAATCTGAAGAAGGATCAAAGAAGGAAGACCATTTCCAGGCCCAGCTACTGCTTCATACCAATGAAGTAAGTCAGCAAGTCAGCACCATGTGTGAGCTACAAAATGGCCACTGCTTCCTTTCCAACCTCAAACTCTCCCAAGAAACTCCCTGTGGCTGATTATAACTTGAAACAAACAAGAGAATAAATTCTGAAAAACATAGCTCAGCTTAGCAAAGTTGACATATTACAAAGCCATCACAAGGTATTTTCCTCATAGTAGGGTTCAAAATAAGCCCACACTCAAGTAAAAATATTAACCAATTTGGAAAATTTTGCATTTATAAAGACTAACTATGTAAAAAATTGTGAGCTTAAGTGGGTCAAAATAATATTGAGTATATAGGAAATGTCAAAACTCCATAACTTAAAAAAGTATATCATATATGAATACAAATCTTTTCTTTATTAATGAGTTTGAAAAGGGATTATTCTGGCACAAATTTATGACCCCTTGTTTATCCAGAACAATCACTGTCAAAGCAAAACATTTAACAGAAAGATAAATTTAACATTAACAAGCACATTTGATAATTGTCTCAAGAAAGATTATAGGTAATTGGATGGAAAATTTTAAAAGTAATCTATAATAGTCAGCATTTTAATGTGCCACAGAAGCATTTATCTCAGAAGTTCAGCAAAGCATCATCAATTCTCGCATCAGAACAATGTGTTCAGCTTCTGATTGAAGAAGATACTGAGCATTTAATCCATTAGTAACAATAATATCTCAACTTTTTTTCTAAGATTTCCTATAACCTTCCTGATGCAATTCATATAGTCATCAAACAAACATTTACGGAGCCTCTCCTATGTACCAGGCTCTTTTCCAGGTGCTCTCTATATAGCACAGAATAAAACAAACCAAGAATTATCTCTCAAGTAGCATGCCTTTCAATCAAAATGTAGACAAAGGATCAATAAACAAATATATATGTCTAGTTGTGATAAGTGCTATAAAAATATGATGGGTTAAAAAGATGGAGTGTAATAAGGTGAGGTGCTAGTACCTTTTTAGATCAGGTATTCAGAGAAAATCCACTAAAAAGGTGATGTATAAACAGATATATGAATCAAATAAGGAAGTGAGCAAATGAAGATTTCTAGAGGAGAATTCTAGGGAGAGAAAATCATAAATATAAAGGCCCAAAAGATTAGAGCTGTTTGCAAATTAGAGGTCCAGCAAGGAGGCCAGAATGCCTAGAGTAGAATGAGTCAGGGAAAGAGAGTTGGGAGATGAAAGCAAAAGAGATCTAGGGACCAGTCTCAGAGACGATGGTTAGAATTTTCTTCTGAGAAATAAAAGAAGCCACTGAAAAGTTTAAGAAGAGTGACATGATCTGACCTTTTCTTAGGAGACTATTCTGTTTGCTTTGTATGGGACAATGATGGAAACAAGAAGGCTGATGAAGAGACAATTGCAATAATCCATGAGAAAAAGGTGTTAATAAGGTAAAAGTTGTGGAAATAAGGAATGGTTAGATTCTGGATATATTTTTAGATGGAGATTATTAGATTTGCTGACAGACACTATCCAGGGTGAGAAAATGTACAGAAGTCAAGTTGATGCAGTTATTAAAAACTTCATGAATAATTTTCTCTCTTCCTTTTCTTCAATAAAGGCATCCCTGCAGTTAACATCCTAACACTTGCGTCTAACTGCCTAAAACACCATGCTCCCTAATCCTGCAAATGCAGCATCCACTTCAATTCCACCATTTCTACTCTTCTCTTTTTTACTATAAAAATTCTCTGTACCCTCTTTCTGCCTGCTCCCTATTCAATGCTCACCCCACCACCCAATTCAAAACTCCTATGCCATGAAACTAACTTTTTCTTTTAGGCGTTAAGCAGAAAGTATCCAATTAAGGTAGAAATGACTAATAGCCTAAATTAAAATAGTCTTCTCATGAGGTTATTTTAAGGAGTTTTAAAATCACCCAAAGGAAGGGGATCAAATATATAGTAGCTGAAGGAAACTGGACTCTAGATAGTAATCACACAATAGAATATATAGATGTCAAATTATAATATGCACCCCCAAATTATATAATTGTATTAACCAATGTCACCCCAATGAACTTAAAAAAATAAAAAAATAAATTTTGAAAAATTTACCCAAGTGAGCTCCTCTTTATTTGTGATGAATACTTTTAAGTAGTGTTGAGTACTCTTATCACCAGCAAATTATACTTAGTTGATGACTATTCTCTACCCACATAGGTCTTATGCTGATTTTGCTCATATCTTAGGCTTTAATTTTTTTAAAAAAGAAAGCTATGAAGAAATTAATCATTATCTTCTAAGAGCAACTCCATCACAGTCTTCTTATAATTATTAATAAATAAAAGAGGTAAAAAACATAAACAGAATCTCTAAGAAAGACATATGTATCCCTATTTGGAACTAGTAGATTTGAAGTCCCCTTCCAGCAGCCTGTCATGGTATTGATACCAAAGGAAAAGCTCAGTACTTTACCTTTCACCTTAATCAGAGTGATATTGGGGTTTCTCTTCATTTTATCACCTTGAATTATTGATTTGTGTGGCTAGCATTTAGTTTCTATTATTCTCTCTTGCAGAGTAAGTGTATTGGGAGTAAGAGAGAAGCTAAATTATTTTGTGTCGATGACTTAGCTGTATACATAGCTAAGTCATTGACATAAAAGTGTGTGTGTGTGTGTGTGTGTGTGTGTGTGTGTGTGTGTGTGTGAGTTTTCTAAGACAGGAAATGCAATAAAACTAAAAACGAAAAAGAGATAGCTATTTGCTATCTCTTTCATTTGAGAAAATATGAACAAACAAAACCTTAGAGGTTTTGTAACTGAGTTCTGGTATCTATTGGATAACTAGACATAGAAGAACTAGAGACAGTTTTATTCACTTCAACTCTGTCATAATAACAAAAGCATATATTCTTAGAACCACACATCACCTCAAATGGAGGATGGTACATAGAAAATGAGATGGCTTTACTGTGTCAGACTGCTGATGGCAAATATAATACCCATTCTGCCTCTCTTCCTTAGTTAAAAATTCATAATTTTATTTGGGCAGATAATATACAGAGCCAAAAAATTATATTTTTCATCTTGGTGTGTTTTAGTTTTCACTAGACAACTAAGACCTGTCCCGTGAAATATAAGTAAAGTTGTTAAAAGAATATTTTAGAAAAGCTTTTACAAAGAGAAACAGATAACTCTGTAAATGCTCTTTTTGCATTTTTACTTCTTGTTTTTTAACCTTGAATTTGATAAAATTACTAGGTCTAGCAGCTATCTTGGATTATGAACCAACTTTGAGAATAGAAGGTATTTACTAAGGATATGATAGCAAAAGAGAGGAGGACACTATGTCCCTGAAGATTATGAATCCTTCATGTCAGTGCTTGACTGAATATTTTTAGACTTTTTTTATGAAAGAAAAAGATAAACTTGTTTTTTAAAAAAATATTATTTAAAATTACTCTTTTAAGCAGCCATATGTAATTCCTACACAATACAAAGATTTACAGTATACTGACTTGTCCTTGGAAGCCAAGAATATTCTGGCAAACCATAATAAAGTAACTAAAATATATATAAATTTTTGACCCCTTACCCAGACACTCATGCCACTGTCCAATGAACTCATGAACAAAGTGGCAATGGTGGCAAGAATAGGAGGTATTCATAGACTCAGCAACATGGAATTCCACCCACCAAGACTGACCTGGTTACAATCACTACTGAGTGTTCAACTTGTGTGCAGCAGAAACCACTGAGTCTCTGATATAGATGATTCTTTAGGGTGCTTAACCAGCTATCTAGTGGCAGGTTGATTACATTTACATTTAGGGTGCTTAACCAGCTATCTAGTGGCAGGTTGATTCCTTCATAAAAGGAGTAATGTTTTATTTTTATTGGAATAGATATTTACTTTGGACATAAATTTTCCTCTCTGCACAAAATGCTTGTAGCAAAATTATCATCCATGAACTTAGGGGATCTTTTGTCTACCATTATGGCTTTGTACACCTTCTGATCAAGGAACTTACTTCATAGCAAGTGAAGTGGGCCAATGGGCCCATACTCATGGAATTCACTTTGCTAACCATGTTTGTCACCATCCTGAAAAAACTGTCTTCATAGAATGGTGGAATGACTATTTGAAGACTCAGTTACAGCACTAGCTAAGTATAAATACCTTGAAGGGCTGAGTAATGTTCTCCAGAAGACTGTATATGCTCTAAATTAGCATTCAATACAGTAAGTTCTCACTTGACGTGGTCAATAGGTTCTTGGAAACTGTGCCTTTAAGCAAAATGACATATAACAAAACAAATTTTACCATAGGCTAATATAAACAAGAGTTAATGTCAGACAGTATATTTCTGGTCACAAGAACATCAGCAAAATTCCCAAAACACTTTTAATACTAAATATCAAATAAATGTGAGTTTCTGGTCAAGATGGCAGGATAGATAAAAGTGGAGTTTGCCTCCACTCAAGATCACATTAAAATTACAAACAAATTATAAAACAAACAACTTGAAGAACCACCTGAAGTCTAGCTGATCATAACACATACATCTGAGGATATAAATAAAAAAAACACACCAAGAATGTTAGGAGAGGCAGGGACACGAAGCTGGCTGGTCCTGCACCCAAGTGTGACAGTTGAGCAACATGAGAGAGCATAAAGTTGCAGGGCCCCCCATGAAGGAATGAGAGGTTCTAGCCAAACATAGGGGCTCCTCAGCCCATGGTTGAAGTTCCAGGAAGAGGAGTTTCAACAAAATTTGACTCTAAAAATCAGTTGGGACTCTGGCCATCTGGGTAATAAAGAAGGAGTTTGAAAACCCACATGTTTCCATTAACATGCCTATATATAGACTCACTCATTTGGAGACACTCACCTTGGGCTCCAGTGGCGGGGTTGCAGCTTGAAAGGTGTAAAAGACATATGGTGAAAGATTGAGTTGCATGGTGCCAGAACAAAGGCTAGAAGGACAGCTACCATTGTTCCTTTGTAGAGATCTCTCCAGGGAAGTCTACAGATGGGTACCATCTTGCCTCTGTTGAACACTACCACCCACACAGCTAATTATGAAGCTGCATTGGCCAGGTGAGATATGCCTGCTACACTCTGTTACCCCAGGCAACCCAAACCACAAATTCATTTGCCCATTGCAAGGCAACTAGCCCCAACCTGCATCATCCATGGCCTATGTATTCATGAGTGGGCAGCAGCCCTCAGCTCACAAGGCTAGCACACAGCCTGCACATTTTTGGAAAGACTTGTTTATGCTATACTCAATCCCCATGACTGGTTTATAACTACTGATTTGTACTTCTTCATCCTTTCACATTTTTCACCCATCTCCTAAATGGCCTTACCCTCTGGCACTCAACAGTTGTTCTCTATATCTTTGAGAAATAGAAACCTTAAAGAAAAATCAGTAAGAAATGAAGATGACAAGAACTGAAATAAAGAATACACTAGAAGGAATTAATGGTTGATTAGATAAGGTGGAGGACTGAATCAGCAAGTTGGAAGACCAGGTAGCAGAAAATATGCAATCAAAACAGCAAAAAGTAAAAAAGAATAAAAAATAATAAGAAAAGTTTAAGAGACCTCTGGGACAACTTCAAATGTACCAACATCAACATCATAGAGGTAGCAGAAGGAGGAGAGAAAGAGTGAGAGATTGAGAATCTATTTGAAGAAATAATGACAGAAAGCTTTCCTAACCTGGTGAAGAAAATTGACATACATGCCCAGGAAGCACAAAGAGTCCCAGACAAGAGGAATTTAAAAAAACCCACACCAAGATACATCATCATTAAAATGTCAAAATTTCGAGACAAAGAGAATCTAACAACAACAAGTAAAAGGCAGCTATTTACTTACAAAGGTACTCTCATAAGAATATCAGATGATTTATCAACAGAAACTTTGCAGACAAGAAGGAATTGGCACAAAATGTTCAAAGTGATGAAAAACAAAAACTTACAACCAAGACTACTCTACATAGCAAGGCTATCAATTAAAATTGAAACTGAGATACAAATCTTCCAAGATAGGATAAAGTTAAAGAAATTCATGACCAATAAGCCAGTATTGTAAGAAATATTAAGAGGACTCTGTAAAAAGAAGAGAGAAACCATAAATATGAATAATAAAATGACAATTATTTACCTATGAATAATCACTTTAAATGTAAATGGATTAAATACTCTAATTAAAAGAAATAGGTAGCTAAATGAATAAGATAACAAGATCCATGCATATGCTCTCTACAAGAAACCCACTTCAGATCAAATGACACACACACACACAGACTGAAAGTAAAAAGATGGGAAAAGGTATTTCATAAAAATAGAAATGCAAAAAAGTTGTGGTAGCAATACTTACATCAGACAACATAGATTTTAAAACAAAAGCTATAAGAGACAAGGAATAGTATTGCATAATAAAAAAGGGATTGATACACCACAAGGACATAATCCTAGTAAACATATATGCACCCAACATAGGAGAACCTCGATATAAAAGCAGTTGTTTAATGATGTAAGAGAAGAGACTGACAGTAATATACTCACAGCAGGAAACTTTACCACCCATTGACAGCAATGGACAGATCTACCAGGAAGAAAATCAACAAGGAAACAGTGGCCTTAAATGACACATTAGACCAGATAGATTTAATTGCTACTTTCAGGTCTTTTCACCCCCAAAGAAGCAGAATATGCATTACTATCAAGGGCACATAGAACAATTTCCAAAATAGACTACATATTAGGACACAAAACAAGTCTCAGTAAATTTAAGATTAAAATTATATCAACCATCTTCTCTGACCACAATGGTATGAAACTAGAAATCAATTACAAAAAAGAACTGGAAAATATACAAACATATGGAGGATAAATAACACACTACCAAACAATAAATGAGTTAACAATGAGATCAAAGGAAAAACAAAAGATTCCCAAAGACAAATGAAAATGAAGACATAATGTCTCAAAATTTATGAGACACCTCAAAAGCAATTTTAAGAAGGAAATTCATAGCAGTACAGACCTATCTCAAGAAACGGAAAAAAATCTTAAATAATCTAAACTTACACTTAGAAAAACTAGAAAAAGAATAACAAATAAATCCAAAGTGACTAGACGGGAAAAATGATAAAACAGCAGAGCAGAAATAAATGATATAGAGCAGCAGTCCTCACCATTTTTGGCAACAGGGATCAGAGCTCTTATGAGAACCTAATTTCTGATTATCTGAGGTGGTTCTAAGGCAGTGGTGCTAGTGCTGGGGAGTGGCTGCAAATACAGACAAAGCTTTCCTCATTCACCTGGTGCTCACCTCCTGCTGTGCACCTGGGTTACTAACAGGCCACAGACCAGTACTAGTGCATGGCCCGGGGACCCAGAACTCCTTTTATAGAGTCTAGAAAAAAACATACGAAGGGTCAATGAAATCAAGAGTTGTTTCTTTGAAAGGATAAACAAAATTAGTAAACCTTTAACCAGACTCATCAAGAAAAAGTGAGAATTAAATGAAATCAAAATGAAAGAGTAAAAGTAACTATGAACTCTACAGAAATATAAAGCATTATAAGAAATAATGTAGGCAATTTTATGCCAACAAATAGGACAATCTGTAAGAAATGGATACACTCCTAAAAGCATACAATCTCCCATGGAGGTAAAGACTTATTCTTGGTAAATTATAAGTTATTGAAAAAAGAAATTAGAAAAGATACAAATAAATGGAAGCACATATTGTGCTCATGGGTAGGAAGAATCAACATCATTAAAATTACCATACTACTCAAAGCAATCTATAGATTCAATGCAATCCCTATCAAAATATCAATGCCATTTTTCAGAGAACTAGAACAAAGAATTCAAAAATTCATCTGGAACCATAAAAAAAATATCGAATGGCCACAACAATCTTGAGAAAGAAACACAAAGTTGGAAGTATCACACTACTTGGTAGCAAACTATATTACAAAACTATAGTAATCAAAATAATATGGTACTGGCATAAAACAAACACATACATTAATGAAACGGAATAGAGAGCCCAGAAATAAATCCACACCTATATGGTTATTTAAGCTATGACAAAGGAGGTAAGAATATACAATGGTGTAGAGACAGTCTCTTGAACTAATGGTATTGGGAAATCTGGTCAGATGTGTGCAAAAAAAATGAAACTAAACTACCTTCTTCCACCATATACTAGAATAAACTCAAGCTGAATTAAAGATTTAAATGTAAGATCCAAAACCATAAAATTTCTAGAGGAAAAAATAGTCAGTAAACTCTCTGATATTGCTATTAGTAATTTCTTTTCTGATATATATCCTTGGATAAGG
The DNA here is from genome assembly GCA_004027375.1 of Macroglossus sobrinus. Lineage (NCBI taxonomy): Eukaryota > Metazoa > Chordata > Mammalia > Chiroptera > Pteropodidae > Macroglossus > Macroglossus sobrinus. The sequence continues at coordinate 88,711 of PVKZ01001900.1, read as the reverse complement.
GAAACAAAAGAGAAAATAAACAAAAAGGACTACATCAAACTAAAAAGTTTTTGCACAGCAAAGGAAATTAACAACCTACTGAATGAGAGAATATATTTACCTATGATACTTCTGACAAGGGGTTAATATCTAAAACTTATGAAGAACTCATATAACTCAACAGCAAAAACAAACAAACAAACAAACAAAAAACAATCCAATTTAAAAATGGGTAAAAGAGCTGAGTAGATATTTCTCCAAAGAGGACATGCAGATGGGTAATAGACATATGAAAAGATGATCAATGTCACTAATCATCAGAGAAATGCAAATTAAAACCACAGTGAAATATCACCTCACACCTGTCAGAATGGCTATCATCAATCAAAACACAACAAATATTGGTGAGGATGTAGAGAAAAGAGAACCCTTGTGCACTGTTGGTGGGGTTGTAAATTGTTACAGCCACTGTGGAAAACAGTTTGGAGGTTTCTCAAAAAATTAAAACTAGAACTAATTACCTTTTGACCTAGAAATTACACTTATGGATATTTATTCATAGAAAACCAAAACATTAGTTTGTAAAGATCTATGCGCCCCTGTATTCATAGCAGCACTATTCACAATAGTCAAGATATGGAAGCGGCCTAAGTTCCCATCAATAGACTATTGGATAAAGAAATCATTATGTATATATATTAGATATAGATATAGACACACACACACACACACACACACACACACACACACACACACACACACTAGAATATTACTCAGCTATTAAAAAAATGAAACCTTAGCATTTGTCACAATATAGATGGACTTAGAGGCTATTATGCTGAGTGAAATAAGTGAAATAGAGAAAGACAAATTCCATATGATTTCATTTATATACACAATCGAAGGAACAAAGGAAATGAATAAACTAATTGAAAACAGACTCAGATAGAAAGAACAAATGGTGATTGCCAGAGTGGAGGGGGTTGGAAGACTAGGTAAAAAAGATGAATGGATGAAGAAGTACAAATTAGTAGTTACAAAACAATCATGAGGATATAAAATATTAATAGGGAATATAGTCAATACTATTGTTATGGCTGTGTGTAGTGCCAGATGGATGGTATAGTAATTGGGGCAATCACTTCATAATGATATAAATGCCTAACCTTTGTACTGTATATTTGAAACTAATAAAACTAATACAAAAAATAAAATAAAATAAATAAATGTGAGCTATACATACATTTAAAAAATGATTAATAAAAACAAGTAAGATAATTATTTTCCAACCTGCTTGTTCCAGTTGAGGGCTGCAGGTGGCTGGAGCCTCTTGGGTAATTCAGGCAGCAAGGTAGGAACCAACCCCGGACAGGACACCCTCCCATTTCAGAGTACCCTCCCACACACAACCACACTCTGTCAGACACGGACAATATAGACACACCAAATCACTTCACCTGCATATCTTTGGGATGTGGGAAGAAAGCAAACTACCTGGAGAGAATCCATACAGGCACAGGAAGAACGTGCAGGCTCCACAAAGGCAGTAGCCGTGGCTGGGAATCAAGTTTTTCATCAACATTATAACAAAGCAATGTTGAAGGAAACAATGTTATTTGAGACATTGTTTCCTTCCTGTGCTGTATAGGGTGTTCTTTCTCCCTTAGCCAATATTCATAAACCCAAGAATCAAGGAATGAAAATGGGAGTGGCTCTTCTCACTATTACCCCTAGTGACATACTAGCAAAATGTTTCCTTTCCATCCCTGAAACTTGAGACTCTGCTGGTCTAGACATTTTAGTTCCAAAGAGAGAAACTTCCACCAGGGATTGCAACAATGATTCCTTATATCTGAAAGTTGAAACTGCTGCCTCATGCCACTGAATGAACAAGCAGAGAAGGGCATTACTCTGGTTGTGGTGATTAATTCTCATAACCAAGGAAGAATTGCTTTGCTACTACCATACAATGGGGGTAAGGACAAGAATTTCTGGAGCATAGGGGATCCTCTAAGGTATCTGTTGTTACTCCTACACTCTATGATTAAAGTAGGTGGAAAATTACCAATTAATTTAGGCAGGACTCCTAATATTCCAGACCCTTCAGAAATGAAATTTTGGGTTGCTCCACCAAGCAAAGTACCAAAAGAAGTGAGGTGTTTGCTGAGGACAAAGGGAATAGTTATAAATACCTGTTATGCCCACATGATCAATGCTGAAATGAGAACTGTAATAGTTATGAATATTTTCTTTATTTTAATATTTTTAATAATTTTATTTTATATATAATTTAATTAATTAATATTTTAATTTTCCTCTGTCATTCCCTTATCATCTAACATAAGACTGTTAATAATTGTTGACCTTATATTTAAGTTACATGACATAAAACAGCAAGTGTGAATCAATAAGCAGAAGAATGTACATCACCCAAAGACACAAAGATATTTTTAGCCTCTTCTGGGAAAAGGAATAGCATGTTTTCAGTTTTATGTAGGATAGTTTTTATTAGGATATTAAGTACAGTTCAAGGAGATGTACTTGAGTTCAAAGTCAAAAAGAACAGTCTGTGGTAGCTTTGTAATGTGTCAGTCAAAGTTTTACTACATTTCTCAGAATTCATTTTCTCATTTCTGGTCAGGTTGGGCCAGAAGTATATTCCACATCAATTGTGTCAATTTTCTACTGTCATAACTCAATCATTAGTGTACTTGGTGTTGGCAGAAAAAAATAGACCTCCAATTCCATATTTCAATCTGTAATATGTTATATGACAAGACAAAGAGAAGTTGAGATTGCAAATATAATTAAGTTGCTTATCAACTTACCTATAAATTGGGAGATTATTCTGAATTATTTGGGTTGGCCTAATGTTATCAAAAGTGAAAGTGGGAGGCAGAAGAGGAGTCAGTGCCAGTGTGATTTGGTGTGAGAAAGACTTGACCAACCATTGCTGGTTTTGAAGATGAAAAGACGTTATGAGTCTAGGAATGTGGGTGGCCTCTAAAAACTGGAAAAGGCCAGAAAATGAATTTTCCCCTAGTGCTGCATGAGAGAACACAGGCCTGCCATAAAGGAAGAAAAATATTTCTACAAATGGAAATTCCCTTTACAAATGAAAATTTCCCTTTCAAAAGAAAAAACTTATGCCCTATTTTAGTGCTTTTCCAGTGTCTGCTGATCTCATTCTAAACAAACTTTAGCTCAAAATAATTAATATGCCAAAGAGTTTTATTTTAAGGTGGCATATTCTTGTACCTTTCACTGGAAACATCTCTAAAGAGAAAAGAAAATTTGTGGTTAAAGAAAGGTGTGGGATTTAGGGCAAAAAGGCAGTGTAGGCAGCAAAACAGAGCATGAAAAAGTGGTCCTAAAAATATAGTTAAAGAATGTAATGAAACCTGATGTTTGTTTTTTAACCATGTATTTATTCTTACTAGAAATGCTTCACTCAACCACTGCTACAATTCTAGGATGATTCCAGATTGAGAAGTTCAATTGAGCCTTCAGTCTGGGTCTGCCAAGAAAGACTATATATTCTTGTTAGAAACAATAGCTGTGTGGGGATATAGATTGTTTCAGCCCATTTGACCAAAATTCTAAACCTTGATTTTAGGGATTAATGACAGCAAGTTAAAATTTAAAAAAAGGAGAGCATCTGTTTTAAAATGTCATAAAAAGTGGTCTGGGCTATAGTCTTCCTAGAAACCTGGATTTTGGGTCCTTATCTCCTTATAATTATGACTTTAGAAAAACAATTATAAAAATAATTAGAAGACAGTGTGTGTGCATGTAATATTGGCACATTACCCAATAGTAAAATCAATAAGAAAAAAATATTTAGAGAATAATATATCTGATTAGAAAGAAACTGAAAATGATTACATTGTAAAAATGAAAGATATCAAAATAAAAAGCAGATAACAAATGAATAAAATATTTTTACAACATATGACAGATAATGGTTTGATATCTTTAATGTAGAATAAATGCTTCTAAAGTAATGAGAAATTAAAAATTCTATAGTAGAAAAATTGTCAAAACATATAAACTGTCATTTCACATAAAAAATATTATTGTCCACAGGTATATCCGATATTTAAACTCACTAGTAATAAAGAATACAAATTAAGACTCACTTTTGGCCAAGATGCAGTAACAGAGGCTGGATTTACCCATATTCCTGAAACAACTAAGTAAAAGAGAAATACATATATGAAATGCCAGATTTTAAGACACTGGATATCAGACAATGAAGGACAATGGTCCTTATGAGAAAAGAAACAAATTAGGTGAATCTTGTGATTACCCAGAATACTAACTGAAGAGAGTTTCCAGTCTGAAGCACATGGGTGGGGGCAGCCTAGGTGGAATACCGCAAACTCCTTGAATTGAGGAGACAGAGCTGAGAGTTCAGGGAGACCAGGGCTTCTAGAATTCATAGGGCAGAATACTGCAAAGGAGAGATTCACAGAGAGAGAGAACTCCAGAGGCCTCGATATCTGTGGAGAGCCCTTGAGTCTTCAGTAGAATACTACTACTACTACTACTACTACTACTACTACTACTACTAATAATAATAATAATAATAATAATAATCAGACTATGTCTAACAGGAAACTATACAAAGCCAGGGAAAGAAAAAATTGGAAGGACTAAGATACTACAGAGTACTCGTACAAGGCTGGTAATAGTGCCTATTCCCACTAGCCAGATTGGAAAATGTGTAATTCATAGAACATTGAGTAAACAAATTAGAAAGATTTGGTCAGTACAAGCTCTGATGGAGTTTAGGACATGCTCCCCCACAAAATGGCTACTTGGCATTTTGGATATTTTAAGCTGAAGGGATTTGAGAAATGGCAGGTACAGGAAGAGCTTTCTGATCTTCCGAAGCAAGTCATAAGACCCTAATGTGAGAAGTGCCCTCCTTTTACCTGGAGGAAAGGAACATCCTTATTTCCAAAGGCAAATAATTCCCAGAGGAATCTAAAGAAACAGACCTTGCTGTTTTTTCCTCAGTTTACTACACTTGAGCTCATATCTTTTATGTCCTATTGCATTTCTCCATAACTTTTCACTCTTCGTCAAACCTAGCATAAAAAATGTTTGAGCTAACTGCTGCCATGTCACATAAAATTTATATTAAATAAATTTATATGTTTTTCTTTTATTAATCTGTCATTTATTATAGGAGCCCTAGCTAAGAACTTAGAATGGTAGAGGGGAAATTATTTTTTCCTTCCCTACAGTCCTATAGGGTGCACTGCTCCAGACTTAACAAATCACAAAGTCAACACATGAGGGATCAAGTGTTTCCAAGTAAGGTAACTATACACCAGTAGAAAAAGCTTAGAAATATTTATGGTAATACAAAAATATCTAGGTCTCAAGGTAAAATTTGTGATGTATGCATCTAATCAAAGATATCTAAGCATGCAAAAAAGCAGGAGAGCCATGTGAGAATTGACCAATATGAAAATAATCACTCAAGGGATGATAACACAAAATTAACAAATGCTAAAATTAGCAGACAAAAATGTTAAAATTGTTATTATAAGTATATTTTGTACAAACAAGAAAATATAAAAAAAATAAATAAACTTACAGAAATGAAAACTATAATGTATGAGATAAAAAATACACTGTATGGGATAAAGAAATATCAGTTATTGCAGAAGAAAAGATAAATGAACATGCAGATACAGCAATAAAAACAATTCAAAATGAAACAGAAAAAATATAATTTAAAAAGCAAATAGTCTATATGCAAAAAAGAGAACATAGACACATACCACAGATCGTATACAAAAAAATAATTCAAAAGGAATCATAAACCTAAATGTAAACGTTAAATCTCTAAATTTCTAGAAGAAAATAAGGCAAAAACCTATGTGACCTATGTTTGGTGATGAGTTTTGATTGTTTGTTTTTTATGGTGATATTGGTTAATGAAATTCAGTAAGTTTTAGCTGTACACTTTAACAATAAGGCATATATGTATTTACACTGCATGTTCGACTACCCTAGTTAGGTTTCTTTCTGTCACCACATATTTGACCACCTTTATGTGATCTATCTCCCCCTTTCATTCCCCTCTACCCTCTGGTAACCATTAGTATATTGTTCATATCCATGATTCTCTATTTGTTTGTCCTGTTCACTTGTTGTTTTTAGGTTTATATCCCACATATAAGTGATATCATGTGATTTTCAACTTTTTCCGTCTGGTTTATTTCTCTTAGCATGATTATCTTGAGGTCCATGCAGGTTGTCACAAATGGCACTATTTCATCTCTTCTTATAGCTAAGTAGTAGTCCACTGTATAAATGTACCAAAGCTTCTTTATCCAATCATCTATTGTAGGATACTTTGGTTGCTTCCATGTCCTGGCCACTGTGAATTATGCCGCTGAGAACATCGGTGTGCTAATACCTTTTCAGATATGAGTTTTCAAAACCTTGGAGTAAATACTCAGTAGAGGAATTGCTGGATCACATGGTAGGTCAATGCGAAGGTTTTTGAGGAATCTCCATACTGCTTTCCATAATGGCTGTACAATTTGAAGTCCCACCAGCAGTGTATGAGGGTTCCATTTTCTCTGCATCCTCTCCAGCATTTGTTACTACAGTCCTGTTTATTATAGCTATTCTAACAAGTGTGAAGTGGTATCTCATTGTGGTTTTGATTTCCATTTCCCTAATGGCTAGCGATGATGAACAACTTTTCATATATTTGTCAGCCATTTGTATGTCATGTCTTCTACCCATTTTCTGATGTGATTGTTTGTGTGTTCTTTTTTGTTGTTGTTATTAAATTATATGAGTTCTTTTGGATATTAGGACCTTATTGGATATTAGGGCCTTATTGGAGGCATTGAGTGCATATATGTTTTCCCATTTGAATGATTGTCTCCTTAACTTGTAGATGGTTAACTTTGTTGTGCAGAAGCTTTTTAGTATGATGTAGACCCATTCATTTATTTTTACTTTTACTTTCCTTGCCTTTGTGGTCAAACTCATAAAATCCTCTTTAAGTGCAAGGTCATTGAGTTTAGTTCTTATATTTTCTTCTCTACACATTTTATGATTTCAGGTGTTATATTCAGGTCCTTAAAACACTTGAGTTAATTTTGGTGTGTGGTGATAGACAAGAGTCTAGTTTCATTCTTTTGCATGTGGCTTCTCAGTTATCCCATCATTATTTATTGAAGAGGTCCATCCAGGTTCTCCACTGTATGTTTCTGGCTTTTTTTGTTGAAATGTTTTGCCCATATAAATAATGATTTCCTTCTGGACTCTCGATTCTTTTCCCACTAGTCTCTGTGATATTTTCCTGCCAACACCATGCCATTTTGATTACTGTCTCTTTGCAGTATGATTTGAGGCTGGGCAAAGCAATGCCTTCAGCCTCATCTTTTTTCTCAGGATGGCTTTGCTAATTCGGGGTTTTTGTGCTTCCATATAAATTTGATTTTTTTTGTTCTATTTACTTAAAAAATGCTGATGAGATTTTAATGGGGATTGCATTAAATCTGTATAATGTTTTAAGTAATAAGGTCATTTAAACTATGTTGATTCATCCAGTGCAAGAACAGGAATATCTTTTCATTTCTTTGTACCTTCTTCTATTTATTTTAATAAGGTTGTATAGTTTTCATTATAGAGGTCCTTCACATGTTTTGTTATATTTATTCCTAGGTATTTCATTTTTCTTGTTGCAATTGCAAAAATAATTTTTTTCACTTCACTTTCTGATACTATTAGAGTATAGGAATGCTAATGATTCTAGAACATTGATTTCATATTCAGAAACTTCACTGTATTTGCTTGTTGTTTCTAGCAGTGTTCTTATGGAGTCTTTAGGCTTTTTTATATAAAATTGTGTCATCTGCAAATAGTGACAGTTTGACTTCTTCATTTCCAATTTGGATGCCTTTTATAACTTTCTCTTGCCTGATTACACTTGCTAGGATCTCTAATATTATATTGAATAAGAGCAGTGATAGTGAATAGCCTTGCTTTGTTCCTGATCTTAGTGCAAAGTTTTTTAGTTTTTCACCATTAAGTATAATGTTGGCTGAGGGTTTGTTCTCTATGGCCTTTATTATGATAAAGTACTTTCTATCTATACTTATTTTGTTAGTGATTTAATCATACATTGATGATTAACCTTATCAAAGGCTTTTTCTGAATCTGTTGATATGATAATATGAATTTTATTTTTTAATTTGTTTATGTGGTATATCACATTAATTGATTTGTTTATGTTGAAACATTCTTGTGCCTTTGGGATGAAGCCCATTTGATTGTGGTGTATAAACTTTTTAATATGTGGTTGTGTTTGGTTCACTAGTATCTTATTTAAAATTTTTGCATCTGTGTTCATGAAAGAGATTGCTCTGCAGCTTTCCTTTTTTTGTTATCTTTATCAGGTTTTGGTATCAAAGTAATATTGGCCTCATACAATGAGTTGGGAAGTATTGCTTCTTCTTCAATTTTTTGGAAGAGTTTGAGAGTAAGTAGTAAATCTTTGAATATTTGGAGGAATTTACTGATGAAGTCATCTGCTCCTAAATTTTATTTTTTGGTAGATTTTTGATGATTGTTTCAATTTCCATATTACTGATTGATCTATTTAGATTTTCCAGTTCTTCTTAATTTAGTATAGAAATATTGTATTTTTCTAAGTACTGGTCCATTTCTTCTAGGTTGTTATATTTGGTGTTATATACTTTTTCATAGTACTCTTGTATGACTCGTTGTATTTCTGCAATGTCAGTTGTTATTTCCTGTCTTTCCTCCCTGATTTTGTTTATTTGTGTTCTTTCTCTTTTTTTCTTTACTGAGTCTACCTTGGGGTTTTTCAATTTTATTAACCTTCTCAAAGAACCAGCTCCTTGTATTAATTTTTCTATTGATATTTTTTGTTTTCAATTTTATTTATTTTTGCTCTAATTTTGATTATTTATCTCCTTCTGCTGACTTTAGGATCTATTTGTTCTTTTTTATCCAGTTTTTTTTTTTAAGATGAAGCATGAGGTCGTTTATTTGGGCTCATTCTTGTTTTTGCAGATAGGCCTGTAATAATATGAACTTTCATCTTATGACTGCTTTTACTGAGCCCAAAAAGTTTTGATATATTGTATTATCATTATCATTCATTTCTATGTATCTCTTGATCTCTCTTTTTACTTCTTCTCTGACCCACTTATTCTTCAGTAGCATGTTGTTTAATCTCCATGTATTTGTGGTTATATCCACTTTCTTTTTACAGCTGATTTCTATTTTCAAAGCATTATGATCAGAGAATATGGTTGGTATGATTTCAACTCTCTTATATTTGTTCAGTCTATCTTTGTGTCCCAGCATGTGGTCAGCCACATGAGGAAGTGCCATGTACACTAGAGAAAAATATATAAGCAGTTGTTGTAGAATGAAAGTCTTTATAAATGTCAATTATGTCCACTTGATGTAATGTATCACTTAAGGATGTTATTTCCTCATTGATTTTCTATTTGGATGATCTGTGCATATCTGACAGTGGAGTATTTAGGTCCCTTAGTATAATATGTTTTGGTCTGTTTCTCCCTTTAGTTCTGTTAGTAATTGCTTTACATATTTCTGGGCTACCTGATTGGGAGCATAGATAGTAATAAGTGTTATATTTTCTTGATGCATGATTTCCTTTATCATTATGAAGTGTCCCTCAGTATATTTCTTTACCTTTTTTTATTTTGAAGCTATATCATCCAATATTAGTATTACTACTCCCACTTTTCTCTGAATGTCATTTGTTTGAAATATCATTTTTCATCCTGTCACTGTGAGTCTATATTTGTCTTTGGAACTGAGATGTGTGTCTCCTGGAGCGGTATATGGTTGTGTTTTGCTTTTTGATCCAATTTGGAATTCTGTTTCTTTTATTGGTGAGTTTAGTCCATTTACATTTAAAGTGATTATTGAAGCATGAGGTATTGTTATAGGCACTTTATATTTTGCTTTCTGGTAGCTCAGTGTTTCAGTTGCTTCCTTGTACTTATGTGTTTCTTTTCTTTATTTTTGGTTGGATTTTGTGGATTTCCTCTCTGGTTATTCATGTTTTATGTTACATTTGTCACATTCTTCAGTTTTGAGTCTTTGGCATTTGGTTACCATTAGGAATATATAAAGGAAATATGTGTGCACATTATCTGTATTCCCCTTTGCTAATTTTGATCCTTGAATCCTTTCTTTTTCAGTCATTGTTATCTCAATTTGTCCCTATATATGTGGAGCATTCATTACTCTCTTGCTATAGAAAATCTCTCATTTTTGTTAAGCTTATAATGCCCTGTTCTTTGTAAGGGTTGAACTCCTCTGCTTTTATCTGCTTGCTAGACACCTTACTCCTAATTATACATTTTTTTTTCATTTTGTTTTAGGTGAGCTGAACCTTTTCAGTATTTCCTGTAATGGAGAATTCCCTCAATTTTTGTATATCTGGAAAAGTCTTTATTTCTACTTCATATCTAAAGGAGAGCTGAGCTAGATACAGTATTCTTGGCTGGTAGATCCTTTTATTTCATAGATGAATATGTAATTTCACTTCTTTCTGGCTTGTAAGGTTTGTGCTGAGAAGTCCACCATAATCTAATGCATTTTACTTTATAAGTTACTGTTTTCATCTCCCTGGCTGCCCTTAGAATTCTTTGTCATTGAGTTTTAATAATTTTAATACAATGTGTCTTGGAGAAGGCTTTTGTGGGTTGAAATAATTTAGTGTTCTGTTGAATTCTTGAATTCTAAGCTCTAGTTCATTCTTTAGATTTGGGAAATTCTCATTAACTATTTGTCTGAAAATGCTTTCTAGTCCCTGTTTCTTTTCCTCACCTTCAGTCATGCCCATTATTCTTATATTTCCTCTCCTGATGATATCAGCTAATTCTTATAGTTCTCTTTCATTATTTTTTTATTCTTCACTTTCTCTCTTCTTCCTTCTAATTTATTTCTAGATTTCTGTCTTTGATATCATTGATCCTTTCCTCTTTTTGGTCAACTCTATTTCCCAAGCTTGCTATTTCATTTGTCAACTCTTGCAGTATGTTATTTATCTATAGAAATTCTGTTGTGCTCTTTTTCAGGGTTTTAATCTCCTTGCTAAAGAACTCATTCTGTTCATCTGGTTGTTTTTTCAATTCCTGAAATTGTCATATGAATAATTTCATATTTCATTGAGTTTTTTCAGAAGTACTATTCTGAATTTTCTGTCATTTAAGTCACATGTTTCTATATCTGTCAGCTTATTTTCTGGAGATTTTTCTCTTCCTTTCTGAGCTTTGTCACCTTTGATGTTCATGATATTTAATGAACTATTTCTACAACGGGGCATTAATAGAATTTTATTTTGCTTTTTTTTCCCCAGAAACAAGATTTATTATATAAAGGTCTCTCTTTAGCCTGTTGCAAAGAAGGCGTTTTTCTTTTGGTTTCCAGTAGGTGGCATCTAAGCTTCTTGGATCCCTGTTTTATATCAAGCCTTAATAATGCCCTTTTCTTCTTATAGATGCTTAACCACGCTCGCTACCTTCAGTCTCCATCCCTGCCAATGTTAGCGACAGTTCTGGTAGCATTTGCTCAGATTTCCCTGGGGTTCCACTGCATTCCCTCTAGGAAAATATGGGGATGGGGGGATGCAAGCTGCAGTTCATTCTCAGGTTTTGCAGCTGTTGCTGGTAATAATCAACTGTTGTTTCTCTGCAGTCCTCACTTCTCTGCCTTCTGCCCTGATGACTGGGTACTGCTGCCGGATGTGTGGAGGTCACAGCTCTCCGTGGCAGGGCTGTTAGGGAACTCGCTGCATTTTCTCCCCACCCCATTCCTCCTACAGGGAGCTCTGACTGTGAGAGGAAGCTTCTTTCTTCAATTCCACTGCCTGACACCCGGGGTTCTGACATCTGGTAGCTCTTATGTGCAGATCCCAAGCTGAGACATGCTGGTGTGCAGTTTGGGTGTTTTTGTTGAGTTTTAGATGTTCGGCTTATTGTTGTTTCAAGAGGAGAGATCTGGGGACATCTCTCACTCTGCCATGTTTCTGACCAGTGGTAAGTTTTGATACAAGACCAAAAACATGATCTATGAAAAAAAATTGGTAAGTTGGACTTTATTACAATTTAAAACTTTACCAAAAAAAAAGTTTAGAACATGAAAAAAAAAAAAAAAAAGATAAGCTGCAGACCAGGAGAACATATTTTCAAACTTCATTTCTGACAAAAGATTTGTATTCACAATATCTAAAGAACTCAGGAATAAGAAAACAACCCAATTAAAAATGGGCAAAAGACCTGAACGAACACATCACCAAAGGGTATATACAAATTTCAAACAAGTATATTAAATTTGGCTCAACATCATTTTCTAACAGGGAAATGCAAATTAAAACTAAAATGAGATACAGCTGCACAACTCCTACAAAGGCTAAAATGAAGGTAGTACTTGCTAATACAGTGTTGACAAGTGTACAGAACAATTGAAATTCTTTTTAAATTTTTTATTTTTACTTTTTAATTATAATTAACATTCAGTATTGCTTTATATTAGTTTCAGATGTGTAGCATAGTGGTTAGACATTTATGTAATTTACAAAGTGCCCCCACCAATAAGTCTAGTACCCACCTGGTACAGTACTTGGTCAATGTCACTAATCATCGGAGAACTGAAAATTAAAACCACAATGAGTTATCACTTCACACATGTCAGAATAGCTATATCAATAAATCAATAAATAACAAGTGTTGGGAAGAATGTAGAGAAAAAGGGAACCTTTGTGCATGGTTGGTGGGATTGCAAATTAGGACAGCCACTATGGAAAACAGTTTGGAGGTTGCTCAAAAATTAAAAATAGAACTACCTTATGACTCAGCAATTTCACTTCTGAGTATTTATCTGAAGAAATCCAAAATACTAATTCAAAAAGATATACACATCCCTATGTTCATTGCAGCATTATTTATAATAGCCAAGATATGGAAGCAACTTAAGTAGCCAACTGGAGCTCTTATACATTGCTGGTGGGAATGGAAAATAGTTTAGCCACTCTGAAAGTGGTTTGATATTTTCTTATAAAGTTAAGAATGTGTTTAATACATGACTCAGAGATTTCAATACTTTAAATACTTTGGTACTTAAAGTACTAAACAAGTTGAATAAAAATAAATTTCCTATAAGCATTTTGTGAAACTAGAGAAACTAAGGATAAAGATGAAAACCTCAAAAGCTACAAGAGAGAAAAAAATGAGAAGAAAAGAAGTATGCTTTTTCTGGAAAAAGGGAATATGCTTTGGTCAAGATGGTATTATAAGAACATGTTTTGAGCTTCAAGCACATTGAAATGATGTATAAAAATTAAGAAGTGAAAGAAAAATATGTAACTGGGTTTATAGGCAAGGTGGACATCTTAAAAATTATATATATATATATATATATATATATATATATATATATATATATATATATATTAAATGAAACAAGAACCGGAATAGTGAGCATAGCTGAAGCCACAAGCTAGGGCTGAAACCAGAGATAACCAGGTGTTTAGCACATAAAAGCAATAAGGAATTAAAATCTCTATTTAAGTAGGCAGCCAGAATCCAGACTCCTCCCTGAAACCATGTCTCTTGAAAAGAGGTTGAAAATTGCTCCTGCCAGTTTCTAACTAGGGCTTTAGCTCATGAAACACTGGAAAACAAAAATAGAGCTGCCATCTATGTCTGTAACTAAATCAGCCATAGCTCCAATCTCATCTCAGGATAAGCACTGCCAACTGCCAAATTTGACCTACTTGCAGATGGAAAGACTGGATAGTTTGAGTGGAGTGATAAGGGAACAGAAACAGCAAGAGAGGAAATAGATGATCAACCTAAATAGGCCTTTGTTTCTTGGGTGGGCTGTACCCATAATCTCCATTGTTGTCAGTAAGTCAAACTAAGTGATCATTTCTCCTAATATCAGTCCTTGTCTACAGAGGATAGCCATCACTGAACTCCTTAGTAGTGCTAGTGCTCTTCCCAACAGTGCACACCTGATGGCTTTGGTGAATACTGTTCTCTGAAACTTCTTCTGGAATATAAACAACTGGTGTATCTTCTGGCTTTACATAATATATCCATTCCAACATGCCCACTTCCCTGACTCTTTTCATTCCTTCTTCCACGCTTTCCTATAGAAACTCAGGTGTTTCCACTTTGTTTAGCAATCACTTAGGGCTCTCACTTTGGCTTCTATGCACCATAGGAGTAGCAACTTTGCCCCACCCCTTGGAGTTCTTACCAGGGTATTATTTCCTTTGTCCTCAGAGAGTGCTCCTAAGTCAGTGAACTCTTCCTTATCCCGTATTATATTTGGCCCACTTGATCAAGCACCCTCAAAAGCTAATCCCATGTATATTCCCCTGGCTCCTGACAGTAAATGTTAGCTTTTTCTTGCAGTGCCTTTTTGGTGCAAACTTTTTATTTTCTTATTATGTCCAGCATGACCCCAACCAGTGTTAGTTGGAATTTAATCCTAGTTTTCAATCTGGCACCTAGGAGAGTAGATGAAGGAAACTTCTGAGTGGAGCACTTTTGCCCTACCAGGTAAGAGGCTTCTTTAGTATTCCCACACAGGGGACTTGCTACCTGTTTATAAGGTGATCTGAGCCACCACTGCAAGGCTCCTGAGGGTTTAAGGGAATCTACCTGTTGTGGCCAATATTAAATAGACCAAACCAAGTATGCTCTCAAAGACTGTTTAATTGCCAGCGGCTGTCCTTGCTAGGAGCAGCCCCGAACAAGAATCATGCTCAGTTTATATTCAATTGATTGTTTTTCATGCCAGGCAAGCAAGCAGGGCGACACAAGCTAAAATTGGCAGTTAGCGTACAAGCTCATTGTTAACATTGTTTAAAATTTCATGATTAATGGGAGGCAGTTAAAAGTTCCGGGATCTAGGCTTTTTTGCTTTAGTTAAACATTACAAAGGCATAGACCTCCTTTGTCTAGTTTTCAGGCTTTTTTGATTAACTCTTTCTTATCACATATCAGCAGGCTGTCACATTCCCCACTGGTTTTCAGGCATATATGAAATCATTGATTCCCCATAAACTGGGGGCAACTGAGGTACCCTTGTTACTTAGTAGATAATACCATCAAATTAACAGTCTGAACTCTCTGCTTAACATAATTTATGAAGTAATTTAATATACATGGTTCAAATATCAGGCCTAGAACAGCTAATATTAAAGGTACAGTGATAGATGACAATAAGGTTGTTAACCAAGGGGCCACATTAAATAAACCTTCATATTGTGACTGACCTTGTCATAGTTGTTCTCTCTCCTTAACTCTTCGTCTTACTAAGGCTAGACTATCTCTAATGCCAGAGTGGTTGGCATAAAAACAGCAATTTCTCCTAAGGCTACGCATAAGCCACCTTGTTTTAGAAATAACATGTCTAAGCCCCTTCTATTCTGTAGTATAACTTCAGCCAATGAGTCTAGGGACTTTTTAAAGTGATTAATAGACTTTTCTAGGATAAGCAGATCTTCATTTACCTGATGGCTTAAGGCCTTAAAGTTGGAGTTTTCATGTATTAGGGTGGCTGTTCTTATTGCTGCTGACCCTGCGACTCTGAGCCCCACTGAGAGTCGCACTAGGATGGGGGCTCTCTTCTTGTCTTTTCCTATGTTACTTGTAAATTTTATCGTCCCCCTTTTCTAGAATAGAAATATACTTGTGGCATCACATGTACCAACACACAAGACCCCGTTCTATTATTCTAATAGAGTAGACTTATGCAAGGGGTTAACCTGGTGTCTCAGGCAAACCAAGTACCATTTGGAGCTGCAAGGTAATTGCTGGAGTGCCCCTCAATCTTAACAGTATTATAATTTCTATAATATTGTGAGTTATTTACAGCATAGCTAGGGGTATGCAAGCAAGTACCCTGCCCCTGCAAATCACCGAGGGTTAATTTTGGGGAAATTCCCCATGGGCAAACAGTAGCATAGGGACTAGTGACATTCTGAATATTATTATTATTTTCTAAAACTGCTATAATGCCAAGTCCTATATAATAAGCGGGGCAGGGCTGGATTAAGACAAAGCCAACAATCACCTGTTAAATTAGGGTTACTAGAATTAGCAAAAGAATAGACTGCATTTAACATGTTTAAAAGAGAGGCCTGTGGGGTTGAAAAACTTTGTCCTAGTTTCTGGATTGGTGTGGGGACAGATACACTCTGAAGGGCTCTGGTTGTAGTTATTGGCCCCTTGGGTCTAGCTAGGCTGGGGTTTAGTACAGGATTAGGCCCAATAGGTTGGAGTAAAGTTTTCACTGGTTTCTTTTGTATAGTTATGAAAAACCCTGGTTCTGTACCCGAGACATATAGTCTAAGGCTCCATGTTTCCCTTGTTAGCCAGACAGGATAGTCCATTGTTTTACAGTTATGATTATTGGGTTACAATTTTCTGGTGTTTGGCATCCAGTCTGTTTTGGGCAGTTAACAGTTAAGAAAAGGTCTGTATTTTTCCAAGGTGCAACAGTTTCACAGCCCCAACTGGCACAGTAGTTCTGGTTTGTCTCAGTGCAGTAGGAATTATCCGTCTGAGGGCACATGTATAGTTGCACCTGTTGCAAACCCTTTTTTTTTTCCAGTTTAGTCTGCACCCATACCAGGGGCCCTTTGAAAAATTGGTCCAAAATCCTAATGATGGAAGAATGTTAAAAGTTTTCCCCAGTATATCACATAAATCTACCCCAAAAGAGGGCTGATACAGGGTAGAGTTACTAGCAATGTTAGTCCCAGTGTCAAAACGGGTTAAGTCCCATCTAAGCAAAAAGGGTTGGTGAGGATTAGCAGCATCACAAACTGCAAGTACAAACACGTGAAAGTCTTAACTTGAGGGGATCTCTAGTAGGTGTTGCCTTCCATCTCTGGTCAGGATCCAGAGGCTGGGTCACTTTGAGTCGGATGTGGTGGATCCAATGGCATTGTCCAGCAACCTTAACCACTGTTGGCATTGTTAAGATGACAGGAACCAGGCCCTCCCACCAAGGCTCAAGAGTAGCAGGTTGTACTTTCTTCATCCAGACCCAGTCACCTGATTGATGAGAATGGGGCTGGAGAGAAAAATGCTTGTCTTCTCTGGTGGATGACACCAGGTGATTCACATACCTACGGGCTAACTGCAAAGACTATAAAGACTTAAACAAGGACAAATTATGTACTTCTATTTTCTTACTACTTCCTAGTTTGGGCAGTAAAAGGGGTTGACACCCAAACATTATTTCATAAGGTGTTATTTATTTATTTTTTTTACATAGGGGGTACATATAGCATGGAGAAGTGCAAAGGGAAGGAGGCTTACCCAATCTTTGCCAGTTTTCAGTTTATACTTAGTCAATGTCTCCTTTAAAGTCCTATTCATCCTCTCTACCTGGCCTAAACTTTGAGATCTATAAGCACAGTGCAATTTCCATTCTCTTCCTAGTAATTTTGCCATAATTTGACTAGTTACAGTGATGAACTCTGGGCCATTGTCAGTCCCCAATATTATGGGCAGGCCAAATTGTGGAACTATATCTGACACTAATTTCTTAGCTACTACTTATGCAGTTTTATGTTTAGTGGGATAAGCCTCAGTCCATCCAGAGTATGTGTCAATAAAAACTAACAGATAGTTAAATCCAAAAGTCCCAGGCATAACTTCTGTAAAATCAAGCTCTCAGTATTCCCCAGGTCTCTTTTCCCTTAGTCCCACTCTTTGTTCTGTGAAAGTCCTTCCTTTTTTTACTTGTGTACATACTGCACACCTTTTAGCCACGTCCTTGGCTAAACTTTTCAGTCCTGGAACATAATAATTCCTTTTCAATAGTTCAATCAATTTAGTTCCTCCCAGATGGGTGGACTGATGTGTTAAGTCCACTAAGGTCTTTCCCAAGGCCTGAGGAAGTAGCCGTCTTCCATCGGGGAGCATTTTCCATCCTTGCTCTCCTTCTTTTCCTCCCAGTTTTTCACTTAGTTCTAAGTCGAATAGGGCATATTCAGGCCTTTCTTCAAAGTTTGGGGGAAGCTTTAGAGGCAAAATGTCTACTGGCCCCACTGTTTTTCTGGCAGCATCCTTTGCTATCTGATCTGCAAAGGAATTCCCTTGTGCCACCTCAGTCTCTGCATTTTGGTGCCCAGAACAATGAATTATGGCTACCCTTTTTGGTAGCCAAGTAGCTTCTAACAGGGATAAAATCTCTTTCTTGTTTTTAATTTCTTTGCCTCCCAATGTTAAGAGTCCCCTTTCCTTTATATAAGGCTCTATGTACGTGGGCAGTAGTAGCAAAAACATATCTACTGTCTGTATAGATGTTTACAGTCTTGTTTTTCCCCACTGTAAAGCTTAGGTTAAGGCTATAAGTTCAGCCCTTTGTGCTGATGTCCCATGGCTTAGGGCCTGTGCCTATATTACATCCCCGACTGTTACTATGGTTGCCCTGGCATACCTTACTCCTTCGGATACAAAACTGCTTCCATCGGTAAATAATACCGCGTCTGGATTAGGCCATGGTTCATCTTTCAAGTCCGGCTGTACTGCAGTCACCTGCTCAGGGTGCTGAACACAGTCATGTAATGGAGCCTATGGGTCATCATCCAGGAGCAGCGTGACAGGGTTCAGGGCTGAAGTTTTCAAAAACTGGATTTGTGGGGGGTTAAGCAACAGTACCTTATACTGAGTAATCCGGGCATTGGAAATCTATCTCTCAGGAGGACTGCACAGCATGGCTTCAACCGCATGTGGGGCCACAGTCTGGATATTCTGGCCCAAGGTCAATTTCAAGGCTTCTCTGGTCAATATGGCAGTAGCAGCTAGTGCTCTCAGGCAATTAGGCCATCCTCCAGCTACAGGATCCAATCTCTTTGAGAGATATGCCACTGGTCGCTTCCAGGGTCCAAAGTCTCTGTAAGGACCCCTTTGGCAATCCCTCTTACCTTAGTCACAAATAGCTGAAACGGTTTTTCCAAGTCTGGCAATGCCAGGGTTGGGGCCAAAATCAAGGCCTTCTTCAGAGTCTCAAAGGCCTGTTGTTGCTCAGCTTTCCAAGTTAGTTTTTCTTCTCTTCCCCTTGTGCTAGTGTATAGGGGTTTGGCCAAGTCTGCAAATCCAGGGATCCAGAGGTGGCAGTAACCCACTACTCCTAGAAATTCTTGTACTTGTCTTTCGGTCTGTGGGATAGGAATGTCAAGTATTGCCTGAATTCTACTGGGTGAAAGTTTTCATGTTCCTCCCTCCAAATTATATCCTAAGTAAGTAGCCTGGGAAGTGTAAAGCTGGGCCTTTTTAGCAGATACTCTATACTTTTTTTCTTGTAATTCTTTTAGTAAGTCCTTAGTTGCCTGGTGACACACTTTCTCAGTTTCAGCAGCTAGTAATAAATCGGCTACGTACAGCAAGAGTGTAGCAGTCGGATGCTGCTACTTGTATTCAACTAAGTCTCTTCCCAAGGCTTCATCAAATAATGTAGGGGAGTTCTTAAACCTCTGTGGCAATCTAGTCCATGTTAATTGTCCTGAAAACAATCCATCAGGGTCTTCCCACTCAAAGGCAAAAATAGGTTGACTCACCTTGGCCAGAGGCAATGTGAAAAAGGCATCTTTTAAATCCAATATAGTATACACTTTCTGTGTAGGTGTCAAACAACTTAGCAAGGTAGTTCCACATGCATATCATCCCTTTTATTAAATACCTTCTGTGTTATCTCTATTAGCTTAGATAAATTCTCACCCTCAAATCCTTCTAATTTCTGTAGTTTCTTCCTAATATCTGGAGCTGACTGACTAACAAAAGCCAAATTAATTGCCCATCTATTGATAGGGTCTTCTGGGTCTATAGGGGTATATAAGCAATAGGATTCCAATAATCTTTCTAAAAAGGCAGACAGTAATTTATTCTTTCCCTGCACCACTTCACTTACTTTAGACAAATTAATTGGGCGATGGGCAGCCGGTCTCAAGCCCTGCAACAGCAACTGGCAATACGTTGGAGATCCTCCTTACCTTGAGTGGTGTTGGGGTCCTAGTCGGGACGAGTACTGGGGAACGCATGTTGCATCCAAACAGGATCCGTGGTGGGCTGCCCTGCAGGTTCTAATACATGCTTCCTTCCTTCTTCTAAAATTTTACCTTTCTTCTCTGTAGTGGACAAAACCTGTAACAACTGTTGGTAATCATCCCAGGTAGGCTGATGAGTAAAGAAAATGGTCTCAAGTAGAGAAATTAACCCTTGTAGTTTTACAGAAAATGGAGGGGTATACATTTTTCAATTATACAAATCATTAGCAATAAAAGGAACATACAACATCATGGGGTTGGTGTCCCCAGGCAGCATAACCCTTCTCAAGGGTGCCAATACAGGCACCGGTGATATAGTGAAATCAGGAGGAGGCTGGTATTGCAACCCAGTACAGGTATGCAGGGGACTACTTAACCCTCCATGTACCTCAAATCTTGAGACATTCGGATGCGGATACTAAGGGGGAATGGCCAGTTCAAGCAGATCCTCTGGCGGGGCTTGTAATACCGGCGGTTTTTGCGGTGGGCTGGTTGGAACCGACACCATTACTGATGACACAGCGCTTTGGCTCATTTTCAAATATTTAACCCTCCATGTACCTCAAATCTTGAGACATTCGGATGCGGATACTAAGGGGGAATGGCCAGTTCAAGCAGATCCTCTGGCGGGGCTTGTAATACCGGCGGTTTTTGCGGTGGGCTGGTTGGAACCGACACCATTACTGATGACACAGCGCTTTGGCTCATTTTCAAATATTTAGGGGCATCCGACACAATGTCAATCCATACATCAATATAGGGGGCTTGGTCTGAGTGGCCTGGATTCCCATATATTATACTTCTTACCTGGAAGGCCATTTGCAAATCAAATGAACCCTCACTAGGCCATCCGACTCCAAAAGTGGGCCAATCTGATTGGCAAAATCGCTGTAAGTCAAAGGATGTTACCGAAGCTCCATATCCTTGTGCTCACCTTCTAAAATTCTTGAAATGCTTCAGTAAACACTGAAGTGGTGTCAGTTTCCCAGATGTTTGCCCCATTATTACACAAAACACAAAACAAAAGTGAACACAGACAACTGACCAGGCAGACAAACAAATAAGTACACTCAGCACCAAACCTAGGTGAGGGTTTGTCGCCATAGTCCCCACTGGACCAGTGATCCTGTGTTGTGTCTGACTCACTGGGTCCCCTGGGCCTCTGTTGATACAGTCCTAGAGCATAAAGGTGGTTCCCCCTTTGCTGCTGCTGAGAGCGGGGAGGATCCTGGCCCGGGCTGGGTAAAATCCCTAGAGGCCTCCCCAAGCACACAAGGTTCCCCCGTTGCAGCCGTGGCAACCGAACCACCCACACAACCAACAGATCTCCTTACCAGAAGGTGAAGAAGAAACTTGCTGGGGCCTTCAAATGTTGTGGCCAATATTGAATAGACCAAACCAAGTATGCTCTCAAAGACTGTTTAATAGCCAGCGGCTGTCCTTGCTAGGAGCAGCCTGGAACAAGAATCATGTCCAGCTTATATTCAATTGATTGTTTCTCATGCCAGGCAAGCAAGCAGGGCAACACAAGCTAACATTGGCAGTTAGCGTACAAGCTCATTGTTACATTGTTAAAAAATTCATGATTAACAGGAGGTGGTTAGGGGTTCTAGGAACCAGATTGTTTTGCTTTAGTTAAACATCACTAAGGTATAGACCTCCTTTGCCTAGTTTTCAGGCTTTTTTGATTAACTCTTTCTTATCACATATCAGCAGGCTGTCACATACCTAGATATAATCCTAGGGAATATCCACCCAGAAGTTTATGTCTCATATGTTAGGACTTCAGGTATTTCCATCTAGGGCCTTGACCCTAGCATAATAGACCTACCTTGACTGAATGTGTACTTGTCTTTCAAGCTCCTCAACCTTCACTATCAGATATTGATATTTTTCCTCAGCAAGTGTATCTGTAAAGTACCAAAGAGGCCCTCTAGTTATCATATTCAATGTCTATTTGTGTCTTTCGATCTAAAGTGAGTCTCTTGTAGGCAGCATATATTAGATTCTTGTTTTCTTATCCAGTTACCCTATCTCTTGATTAATCATTAAATCCATTTACATTTAAAATAATTGTTGCTATATATATAATTGTTGCCATTTTATTATTCATATTTTTTTAACTTTTTTTTTCCTGTAACACTGGCTTGGTGATGATGAATTCCTTTAGCTTTTCCTTGTCTGGGAAGCTCTTTATTTGTCCTTCGATTCTAAATGATAGGTGCGATGGATAAAGTAATATTGGTTTAAGTCCTTGCCTTTCATCACTTTGAGTGTTTCTTGCCAATCTCCAAATTCCTTTAAGTCTCCAATGTTTCTGTTGAGAAATCAGCTGACAGTCTTAATGGGAGCTCCCTCATAGAAAACTAACTGCTTTTCTCTTGCTACTTTTAAATTCTCTCTTTGTCTTGAACCTTTGGCATTTTAATCATGATGTGTCTTGGTGTGGGCCTCTTTGGGTACATCATGGTTGGCCTCCTTTCACTTCCTAGACTTGTATGTCTATTTCTTTTGCCAGGATAGAAAAATTCTCATTTATTATTGCTTAAAATAGGTTTTTAATTTCTTGCTCTTTCCCTCTCTCTTCTGGTACTCCTATGATGCAAATATTGGTATGCTTGATGTTGTCTCAGAGGCTCCTTAAACTATCTTCATTTTTATTGATTATTTTTATTGTTGCTGTTCTGATTGGATGTTTTCTGCTACCTTATTTTCTAAATCACTAATTTGATACTCTGCTTCGTCTGACCTGCTGTTAATTCTTCCTAAGACATTTTTCATTTATTATTGTATTATTCATTTCTGAGTGGTTCTTTTATATGGTTTCTATCTTTAGTTTTATGTTTCCTATCTCTTTGTTAAAGTTATCACTGAATTCATGTACTCTTTCTAAAAATTCATTAAAATTCTTTAACAAGTGTTTTGAATTATGCATCTGGTAAATTGCTTGTCTCCATTTTGTTTAGTTTTTTTTTGGGGGGGGAGTTTTGCTCTGTTATTGCATTTGGGACATGTTACTTTGTCTCCTTATTTTGACAGTGTTCCTTTTTGTTTCTATGCCTTAGGCAGGACTCCTAAGTCTCCAAGTCTTAGTAGAGCTGCTTCATGTAGTGGGTATACTGTGGAGTCCAGTGGTTCATTCTCCCTGGTCACCTGAGCTGGATATTCCAGGTGTGTCCCTTGCATGGGTTGTGTGTGCCTTCTTGCTGTAGTTGAGACTTGGTTGCTGCTTGCATGTCAGTGGAAGGGACTGGCCCTCAGGCTGATTGGTTGTGAAAACTGACTGGTGATTATAGCAGAAGAGCTGTTGTGCAGGGGCTGACCCTATGGAGCAGAATTAGTTTTAGCAGAGCTTTGGTTCCTGTGCCTAGCTAGGATGCCCTTTGCATGTCTTGTCTTAGAATGTGGTCCTGGGTGGTGCTCCAGTTCAGATCAAAGCTGGACATGGGGACTGCGAGCCCTAGGTCCTCCAGAGGATGGCCCATGACAAGCCAAAGTCAAGTACAGCTTGTACCCTGCTCGGAGCTACCTGATATAAGCCACCAAGCAACCTGCAGTTGGCTGTCATACACTCTGGGCTTAAATATGCCTCGAGAGGCCAAACCTCAAAGGCTGGCTGCCACTAGTGCTGGGGTTGAGGCTGCTCAGAAAGAGGTATGGGGGACATTGAGTCCAGATGCTGCATGCTTAGGTTTTGTGAATCTTTGAGAAATTTTAGGAATGTCTGTAATATGAGTCAAGATAGGCTATTTGTATAGAAAAGGTACTGGACATGGCTTGAATGGGTCTACAGGTGGGGTGGGCAGAGTCTCAGGGAATTACCAGGGCAGAATGATCAGTGTTAGCCAAGTTGATGAGAGTCATATCTGGTGGCTGCCTGCATCTGCATACAGGCAGTGGAGAGGGCTCAACAAATAAACAATGGATTCTGCCCGCGCTCTGTCTTGGAGAAAGCTTCCCCTCTATTTTTTGACTTGAAGGCAGACAACTCAGTTCCTCCATGTATGTCCCTGGTACTTTTTGAGCAGTTGCTCCATCATGAGTTCAGAGCAAGTGAGTCTGTCAGTGAGTCTGTCAGTCTGCATTTAGACCCCTTAAAAGAAATTCCAGCCACCCCTGTCTTGGCTACAATCTCCACTGGTTTTCACAGCCAGATGTTGTGGGTTATTTTCTTTCCAGCAGTAGAACTCTGGGCTGGGGAGCCTGGTAATGGGCTGGGACCGCTCTCTTCTCTGGGGTGACTGATACAGCAGAGATATTTCTCTTGATTCTCAACCAGTGCATGTAGGTGTGGAACCAGCCTGTTCCACATCTCCACCCCTCCTACCAGTCTCAAGGTAGCCTCTTCTGTGCATCTCCAGTTGTAGGACTTTTGTTCAGCTAGATTTCAGGCAATTCTCAATGATGGTTGTTTGGTGGTTTAGTTGTAATTTTGATGCTGTAGTGAGAGGAATCAAACACAGCATTTACCTACTGTGCCATCTTGACTGGAACTCTTTTATGGTCTGTAATATTATTTAAAATATAAATTCCAAATGGAATTAAAGCCTAAAGGTGAAAAACAAACTACAATTTCAAATTTACTTTCAAAAGAATATGTATGACTTTAGATGTGAGAAGATTTTAAATGCTAGAAACAAAAATCTTCACAAAGAAAAACATTAATACATTTTATAACTATTTTTATTTCTCAATTATAGTTGACATTCAATATTATTTTATAATAGTTTCAAGTGTACAGCATAGTGTAGTCACTTATATAATAATTTACAATTAGTCTATTACTCACCTGGCACTATACATACTTATTACAATATCACTGACTATATTCCCTATGCTCTGCTTTACATCTCTGTGACTATTTTGTAACTACCAATTTGTACTTCTTAATCTCTTCACATTTTCACCCAGTTCCCCACCCCCAGTTCCATCTGGCAATTATCAGTTTGTTCTCTGTATCTATGAGTCTGCTTCTGTTTATTTTCTTCTTTAGATTCCACATATATAGAACACATACATTTTGACTAAATTATATTTTTTTAAATTTTAGACAGACACCATTAAAAGTGTAAAAAGATTAGAGACAATACACAGAATTTATTTATAATGCATGCAAATAAAAAGTGTTAGCTTCCAGAATGTGTAATGATGCCTAAAATTCAATAAATAATGCAAATAACCCAATAGCCAAATGAACACAGAATATGAACAAGCAATTAACAGAAGAAGAAATCTAAATAATCAATACATTTTATTTTATTTTTTTATTTTTTTACATTTATTTTTTATTGTTTATTGAGGTAACATTGGTTAATACAATTATATAATTTTCATGTGTACATTATCATCGACATCTATATATTTTATGGTGTGATTACCCTCAAAATCCATTTTTCTTCAGCTACCATATATTTGATCCTCTTTACCCACTTCACCCTCCCCTAACCCCCTATATTTGACCTCCTTTACCCAGTCTACCTCTTCAGTCCTTCCCCACCATCTACCTCTTGTAGGCACTAGTCCATTGTCCATGTCCCTGAGTCTCAGTTTGTCCTGTTCATTTGTTTCTTTTAGGTTTACATCCCACATGTAAGCGATATCACGTGATTTGCAATATTTTCAGTCTGGCTTATTTCACTTAGCATTATTATCTTGAGGTTCATCCAGATTGTTGCAAATGGTAGTAGTTCATCTTTTCTTATGGCTCAGTAATATACCATCGGATATATGTACAACAACTTCCTTAGCCAATTATGTATTGTAGAACACTTTAGTTGCTTCCATGTCCTTGGCCACTGTGAATAGTGCTGCTATTAACATTGGTATGGAAATCTTTTCGAATATGGGTTTTCAAGTTTTGAGGGTAAATACCCAGTAGAGGGATTGCTGGATCCTATAGTAGATCAATTCTTAGTTTTTTGAGGAACTCCATACTGTTTTCAATAGTGGCTGTACAAATTTGCACTCCCACAGGCAGTGTATGTGGCTTCTTTTTCTCTGCATCCTCACCAGCATTTACTATTACTTCTGTTGATTATAACTATTCTGACAGGTGTGAGATGGTATCTCATTGTGGTTTTGATTTGCATTTACCTAATACCTAGGAATGTTGAGCATCTTTTCATATATTTGTTGGCCATTTGTATATCTTCTAGGGAGAAGTGTCTGTTTGGGTCTTCTGCCCATTTTTTTATTGGATAGTTTGTTTTTTAGTTGTTATTGAGTCAAATTAGTTCTTTGTATATTTTGGATATGAGGCCCTTATGGGAGGCATTGCTTTCAGATATATTTTCCCATTTGGATGGTTTTCTCTTTACCTTGTTAACGGTGTCTTCTGCTGAGCAGAAGATGCTTTCTAATTTGATATAGTCCCATTCATTTATTTTAGCTTTTACTTCCTCTGCCTTTGAAGTCAAATTTATAAAATCCTCTTTAGTCCAAGTTCCTTGAGCTTAGTTCCTATGTTCTCTTCTATGCATTTTATTGATTCCAGTATTATATTTGGGTCCTTAATAGATTTTGAGTTAATTTTGGTATGTGGTGCTAGACAAAAATCTAGTTTAATTCTTTTGCAGGTGGCCTTCCAGTTTTCCCAGCACCATTTCTTGAAGAGGCTTTCTTTTTTTCCACGGTATGTTTTTGTCTTTTTTGTCAAAAATTCTTTACCCACATAAATATGGGTTTACTTTTGGACTCTTGATTCTGTTCCATTGATTCGTGTGTCTGTTTTGCTGCCAATATCATGCCATTTGATTACTGTCACTTTGCAGTATCATTTGACGTTGGGTAGAGAGATGTCTCCAGCCTCATTCTTTTTCCTCAGGATGGCTTTGGCAATTCGGGGTCTTTTGTGCTTCCATACAAATCTCATGACTTTTTGTTCTATTTCTTTAGAAAAATCCTGATGGGATTTTGACGGGGATTGCATTAATCTGTGTAATGCTTTAGGTAATATGGTCATTTTAACTATGTTGCTTCTTCCAGTCCAAGAACATGGAATATCTTTTCATTTCTTTTAATAGGGTCTTATAGTTTTCATTATTTAGGGCCTTCACTTGTTTCATTCAATTTATTCCTAGGTATTTTATTCTTTATGTTGCAAAAAGAATGATTTTTTCTACTTCTTTTTCTGATGCTTCATTATTAGAGTATAAGAACACTATAAATATTGAACATTGATTTTGTATCCAGATACTTTACTGTATTTGCTTATTGTTTCTAGTAGTGTTCTTGTGGAGTCTTTAGGGTTTCCTATATAGAGAATCATGTCATATGCAAATACAGTTTGATTTCTTCATTTTCTATTTGGATACATTTTATATATTTCTCTTGCCTAATTTTACTTGCTAAGACCTCCAATGTCATATTGAATAAGTGTGGTGATAGTGGACAACCTTACCTTATTCCTGATTTTGGAATGTTTTTAGTTTTTCACCATTAAGTATAATGTTGGCTAAGGGTTTGTCATAGATGGCCTTTATTATATTAAGATGCTTTTCTTCTATACCAATATTTTAAGTGTCTTGATCATAAATGAATGCTGTATCTTCTCAAAGGCTTTTTCTTCATCTATTGATATGATCATATGATCCTAATTTTTTAATTTGTTTATGTGGTGTATCACATTGATCGATTTGCATATGTTGCACCATACTTGTGCCATGGTGATGAAACCCACTTGATCGTGGTGTATAATCTTTTTAATATGTTGCTGTATTTGGTTTGCTAGTATCTTATTTAAATTTTTTGTATATGAGTTCATGAGAGATATTGGTCTGTAGTTTTGTGTGTGTGTGTGTGTGTGTGTGTGTGTGTGTGTGTGTGTGTGTGTGATATCTTTACCAGGTTTTGGTATCAGAGTAATATTGGCCTCATAAAATGAGTTGGGAAGTATTGCCTTCTCTTCAATTTTTTGGAAGAGTTTGAGAAGAACACATATTAAATCTTCTTTGAATGTTTAGTAGAATTCACATGTGAAGCCATCTGGTCCTGAACTTTTAATTTTCGGTAGATTTTGATGATTGTTTCAGTTTCCATACTGCTGATTGGTCTATTTAGATTTTTCAGGTCTTTTTGATTCAGTCTAGGAAGACTGTATTTTTCCAAGTACTGGTACAATTTTTCTAGATTATTAAATTTATTATTATATACATTTCCATAGTATTCTTGCATGATCCTTTGTATTTCTGTGATGTTGGTCATAATTTCCCCTTTTCCATCCCTGATTGTGTTTATTTGTGTCCTTTCTCTTTTTTCTTTAGTGAGTCTAGCCAGCAGGTTTTCAATTTTATTCACCTTCTCAAATAACCAACTCCTTGTTGTATTAATTTTTCTATTGATTTTGTTGTTTTCAATTTTATTTATTTATGCTCTAATTTCAACAATTTCTTTTTTTCTGCTTAATTTAGGCCTATTTGTTCTTCCTTTTCTAGTTTTTTAAGATGAAGTGTGTGTCATTTACTTGGACTCGTTCTTGTTTTGCAGATAGGCCTGCAATCATATGAACTCTCCTCTAATGACCACTTTTGCAACTCTGTGCCTTTTATTGTTAATTTTAGTCCATTTACATTAGGGTATCCATTGCTTCCTTGTTCTTCTCTTCCTGTTTTTTTTTTTTTATTTGAGTTGGGTTTTGTGGGTTTTGCCTCTTGTTCTTCTTGTTTTATTTTATATACTTCAATTCTGAATCTTTGGTGTGTGGTTACCATTACAAATATGAAAATTTTCTTCTGTGTGTGCCTTATCTCCTTTTCCCTTTGTGAATTTGGATCTTTGAATTCTCCCCTTTTTGCCATTGTTATCTCAATTTGTTCCTATGTATATTGAGAGTTCAATACTATCTTGCTATAGTAATTCTCTTCTTATTATTTAAGCTTATAATGTCCTGTTCTTTGTAAGGGTTGCACTCCTCCGCTTCCATTTGATGGATATTCACTTTACTCCTAATTATGTATGTTTTTTTTTGTTTTGTTTTGTTATTTTGTTTTGGGTGAGCTGACTCCTTTCAGTATTTCCTGCAGTGTAAGTCTCATAGTTGAGAATTCCCTCAATTTTTGTCTGTCTGGAAATGTCTTAATTTCTCCTTTATATCTAAAGGAGAACTTAGCTAAATGTATTATTCTAGGCTGGTGGTTCCTTTCACTTAATAGTTTAAATGTTTGATTCCATTATTTTCTCGCTTGTAAGGTTTGCACTGAAAAGTCCAATGATAATCTAATGGGGTTTCCTTTATAAGTTACCATCTTATTTCCCTGTCTGCCCTGAGAATTCTGTCTTTATCAGTGATTTTTGATAACTTTAATGCAATGTGTCTTGGTGAAGGTCTTTTTGGGTTGAGCTAACTGGGTGTTCTGTTGAATTCCAAGTTCCAGCTCATTCCTCAGATTTGGGAAATTCTCATCAACTATTTGTCTGAAAATGCTTTCTACTCTTTGCTCCTTTTTGTCCCCTTTGAGAATGCCCACTATTTTTATGTTTCCTCTCCTGATGGTATCAGCTAGTTCTTGTATTTATTTTTCATTATTTTTCACTCCTTGATTTCTCTCTTCTTTCTTCTGATTTATTTCAAGATTTCTGTCTTCAATATCATTGATCCTTCCCTCCTCCATTTAGACAGCTCTATTTCTCAAGCTTGCTATTTCATTTGTCAACTCTTGCAGTGTGTTCTTCATCTCCAGAAGTTCTATTTGCTTCCTTTTGAGGGTTTCAACCTCCTTGATCTGCTCATCTAGTTGTTTTTCAATTCCTGAAATTGTTGATTTGAGTTGTTTTGGATCTCATTGAGTTTTTTTCAGAAGTAGAATCCTGAATTCTCTGTTATTTTATTCACATATTTCTATGTTTGCAAGTTTGTTTTCTGTAGAATTTTTCTCTTTTTTTTTTCTAAGATGGCTTTGTCGCCTTGGTTGTTCATGGTGTTTAATGGACTATTCCTCTGCCTGGGCATTAATGGAAGTATATTTTGTTGTTTTTCCAGAAAGAAGATTTATTATATAAAGGTCTGTCTTTAGCTTGCTGCAAAGAAGGCGCTTTTCTTTTGGTTTCCACTAGGTGTCGTCTAAGCCTCTTAGATCCCTGCCTTATATAAAGCCTAAATGTCTTTTAAAATTTTTTGTAGATATTTAATCACACTTGCTACTCTCAGTTTTAGTCCATGTCAGTGTTAACAATAGTTTCGGTAGCGTTTGCTCAGATTCCCCTGGCACCCCATGGTGATCAGTCTTAGAGGCTATGGGGGGAGGGGCCTGAAGCTCAGCCTAGGCTTCTCTGCTGTCCTTTCCTGCTTCTCTGCTTTATGCCCTGATGACTGGGCCCTTCTGCCGGCTGCTAGAAGTTCTGGCACTTCCAGGAAGGCTGATTAGGGATGTCGCTGCACCTTCACCTCTTGCCACCCTCCTGCAAGGAGCTCTTGCATCTGTGAAAAGCAGCTTCTTTATTTCTCTGAGTCTACTGCCTGACACTTGAGTTTCTGACCTGTGGTAGCTCTTAGCCCAGATCCCACGCTCAAGCATGCTGGTGTGCAGTTTGGTTGTTTTTTTTTTGTTGAGTTTTAGAACTTTAACTTATTGTTGTTTCAAGGGGATAGTTCTGAGTACATCTCTTACTCCGCCTGTTTCCTATGTTCTTCATGACCATATCTTCAAAAATCTTCAGAAAAATACAGTCAATCCCGAGCTTTGAACAACACAGATTTGAATTGCACTGGTCCAGTTACAAGTAATTTTTTTTTCAACCGCCAATACATTTTAAAAAGATCCTTCACCTTGATAGAACTTACTATGCTGTATTTAGAAAATAATTAAACCTCATGTCAGAGCCATGTGGTTGGCAAAAAAATTACGACTGCTAATATTTCTTGATAAGAATGTGGTGAAACAGTAAATTGGATACACTACCAGTGGGATTTTAAATTGATAACACTAGTTTGGGATGTATTTTATCAATGGTTAGAAAAGTTGAAGATTTATATCCTACAACCCAGTAATTTCACTTTTGTGGGTTTTTTGTTTGTTTGTTTTTTGTTTTTAGTAAATGCGTGTGTTAGGAAGTGAATATTTTCATGTTTCCACACCATTTGACTTTCAAATAAAGAAAAAGGACATGTTACAGAATGTCTCCTTTGCCCTAGACTCATTGGCTCTTCTCATTTCTTGGGTATTAGACTTGAAGCTATGTGCTTCCATTCAAAGTACAATAAAACTTGTCTCCCTTAGAGCTACTGAGACTTCCCAGGCTGAAGGTGAAAGGCCCTTTGAAAGATTCCAGATTTTCTTTCTTACTGACAGTAAGAATGGAGAGTATATGTTCATAGGACAGAACCCCAGTCTAAATTACTGAATTATTACAGGGAAAAGTTTCCTTGGAGAGATTTATAAGCTACAGTGGACTTTGCGTCTATGAGAAATAAAATGTATGTAATAAACCACTAAGATTTAGGAGTTGTTTATAACCAAAATTTATAATTAAAGCTTATCCTAATATAATAATGTTATTAATTTTACTGACTTTTTCAAAAAGAAAGTTCTTTGATTTATGTGTTAAATATAGCAGTTCTCTCTTCTATATCAACAATTTCTACTTTTGCTTCATTTCTTTTCTACTTCCCTTAGACTGAATTTTGTATTATTTTTCTAACCTATGGAGTTTGATTAATTTATTTTTATTTCATCTTGTTTATTAATGTAAGTATTTAGAGCTAAGATTTTTTCTCTGAGTAATGCCATAATTTTTATCTGATATATAGCATTTATATAAATGTATTTAATTTTTAATGAGTTTTCCCCTCTTATAAAGTTATTTAAGAAATAAGTTGTATTTTACTTTAGAGATGGTCATTTTTTTCTTTCTGTTTTTGTTAATTTCAGCTTTTATGTTACTATGATCTAAGAATACTTTCTGCTTCTATACATGCCAAAGTAGGTTGACCTTACTTATTTTTTTTGTACAAATCTTCTAGAGGTTTATTTTTTTTTCCTGCTTGGTCTAATTTGACATATATAGAAGATTGACTCAACAAATGTGCATTATTTACAAGAACACATGAAACATTTCACAAAATTCACCATATTATTGGCTGCAGAATAAATTTCAAAGGAATCAAATCACTCAAAGTATGTGTAAGAAAGACAAAAGGATAATCAGAAAATCCCTTTGTGTTTGGAAATTTAGCAACAAAAGTAAAAATAGACAATGAGTCAAAGGAGCAATTACAATAGAAATTAGAGAATATTTCAAACTAAATAGTAATTAAAATACAAGCTAACTTGTGAAATGTATCTAAAGGTATGCATATTAAGATAATTTATAAATTTAAATGCATATATTCTGTTTATTCCTGAGAATATGTAAAAAGTGCTCAACCTATTACTTATTAAATAATGCAAATTAACCCATAATGAGATACTACTATACACATGCCAAGTGTGTAAAATGAATAAGAATTAAAATACAAAGATTTTGAGGCTGTAGAGCAATTATAACCCTCATATATTGCTAGTACTACTATAAATTTAAACTGTCATTTTTTAAAACTGGAAGTTTTAACTACTTACCACATATCCTATAATCCAATAAGTTCATTCTTAGATATATGCCCAAAGAAATATACATATATGTGTATCAAAGTCATGTACAAAAAAATATTCATAAAAGCATTATTTTTAATAACCAAATCCAGGAAATAGCTCAGATATCCATCAGTAGTATGGATAAATAAATGGAATAAATTTATACAAAATATAGCAATAAAATTAATAAACTACTGCTATATGCAATAATATTGATGAATCATTCACATAAATATAGTTAGGCAAAAAAAAATTCAGACATAAAAGAGTACATAATGCATGATTCAATTTATATAACATTTTAACCCAGGATTAATTAGACAATGAAATTGGGAATTAAAATAGTGGAATTAAGATACCTCTAGTGAGGAGAGTTGGGTTAACACATGGGAGATGGCACAAAAATCACTTGTGAAGTGCTGATACTGTTCTAGTTCTTGATTTGGATGGTAGTTTGTTGTGATTATTTCTTGAGCTGAAAACCTGTGATTTGTATTCTTTATGTATTTTATATTTCTTAAAAATGTTAAGCAGCTAAATTGGAAATTTTATCATACATGTCAAATATGAGCAGATAAATACTAATCTGAACCAAAGCTGAGTTGATGAGACAGACACAAGAGACCACTTATGTTAAAAACAAAGAACTTCAAATCCTCAAACTTCCATTGCATTAGCTATCATTAGAAGCCTGAACTTATGTTTTAAAAAAGGAATGATCAATTCTATACTTTGGGGTTTTGAAGAGTTTTTACTCACAACACTTCTGACATTAAATGAGAGATTTTTTTTTCCTTTATGACATCAAATATCTTGGTGTCTTTTCAAACACCATTTCTTCAACTACTGACACCAATTTGGTGCCCAACAGTCAACTCAATTCTGGAAGTAACTACATGGAGTTAGTACAAACCTCATAATTTAAGGGCTCAGTCTCATAAGAATGCCCCCACATCAGACACCATTTGCAAATATTGATCACCGAATTACTTATACTTCTGTCTGACATGGCTGCAAATTGGAGATTCTTATGAACCACCTCTTCCCAACTTCAGGTTCAGTAATTTTCTAGAACAACTCACAGAACTCAGAAAAGTACTATGCTTACTATTACCAGTTTATTATAAAGATGACAACTCAGGAAGAGCTAAATGGAAGAGATACATACATACAGCAAGATGTGGGATAACGAATATGGAGCGTCCATGCCCTCTTCAGACACAACACATTCCTAGTACCCTTGATGTGTTCACCAACCTGGAAATTCTTCAAACTCAAAACTCCATTGTTTTAGAGATTTTTATGGAGGGTTCATTAAAGAGGCATAATGAACTAAACCATTGACCACTGGTGATTATTGCCATCTTTAGTTCCTCTTCTCCTCAGTGATTAAGATGGGGAAGAGGATGGGAGTGGTGGAGCTGAAAGTTTCAACTGTCTAATTATTTGGTCTTTCTGGTGACTAACTCCCACCATGAAGCTATCTATGGGTTCCAGCCACCAGTCATCCCACTTAGCATGCAAAGACATCACTGAGGAGATTCCAAGGGTTTCAGGAGCTATGTTACAGGAAACAGAAACAAAGACCAAATATAATATTTTTTTTATATTGCAAGGCTGTAAATAATGTGTTACCTAATTCTTCTCCCAAATAATTCAGTTTAATTCATGTTAAACATTTGATCTTTTATATAACTATTTATTTTATTTTATTTTTAGTTGTCCTAATTTTTATAAACATCTTTCTTAGTTTTTTTCTTTCTCTTGCATCTCACGACATCTTTGCCCTAGCCTCAAAACGTATTAAGAATTGAACATTTCTCATGCTTTGATTAGTCTACCTAGTCAAAGCCATCTCATGTTTTGTCTAAAAAAGTAAAACATATTTCTAACTTGTGTCTCTGCTTCTGTCCCCACTCTCTGTTCTAGTCTCCACAAAGAAGCCTGAAAGATCACATTAAAAGTAAGTTAAATAAAGTTATTCTTCTATTCAAAACATTCTAGTAGCTTCCCATTCACTGAAAGTGAAATTTGAAAATTTCACTTTAACCTATGAGATCCTACAAGATCTGACCTCATCTCTTACTCCTCTCCTCTCATTATTACAGTTGCACTGCTCTCCTTTCCACTTATCTCACATGATTAGCTTGGTTATACCTCAGGGCCCTTAAACTTGGTATTCCTTTATCCTGCAATTCTCTTTACACAGATAGCAGCTTTTAGATCTGGGGCAGGAAAGTGCAAAATGAGCCCAAAAACATTTCACTGTATTAGAAAACCAGAAAATACTCAAAGACTAGTGGGATCATGTAAAAAAGGTATAGAAGATGGTTTGAAATGGCATCCACTAGCCAAAAGTGGGACAATTTGAGCATCAAAAAAATAAATAACAGTAATTTATCTGAGCAAAAAGAATAAATAAAAATCCTTAGTCCATAATAATATAAAGAGATAGAAAGAAAGAGAAAAAAATTTTCTTTGAAAAGTATTCCAGCTAGTAAGTACAAAAGGAATGTGAAATTATAAAACCACCATTTTGCAATCCCCAATGTAATATATAATTCAGGAAGGATCATCAGTAAATACTAAGACTATGAGATTAAAGCTACTAGGGAACAGAATATTTGCATGATGTTAATCAAAGTGTTAACCCATGAATTATTTACAAATTATGAAGGTAAAAAAGTGT
Organism: Macroglossus sobrinus; assembly: GCA_004027375.1. NCBI lineage: Eukaryota > Metazoa > Chordata > Mammalia > Chiroptera > Pteropodidae > Macroglossus > Macroglossus sobrinus. The sequence goes on along the minus strand of PVKZ01001900.1, from coordinate 53,361 downwards.
ATTTCACAATGGAGAAACTGATATGTCTCTACCTTAATCAAGTGATCAACCTACCATTCACTAATAGTGAGACACTCTAGAAATATGGACTTCTTGATATCATGCAATATAAAGTATACTGCATCAGTTAAGATCTAATGCTTTGTCTATATCATAGACTGGAAGAGGACAAGTTAAATTACACCATGAAGAAACAATCAGACAAAGCAAGTATGTAGGACATTCTATAGACAGCTAGATGAGAATCTTTATTAGAGGAGGTCATTGAAATCATAATGCCCTCTAGGTCCATCTATGTTGTAAATAGTAAGATTTATTTTTTATGGCCAAGTAATATTCCATTGTATATACATACCAAAACTTCTTTATCCAATCATCTATTGATGAGCACTTAGGTTGCTTCCATATCTTGGTTATTGTAAGTGGCACTGCAGTGAACATAGGTGTGCATATACCTTTTTAAATTAGTGTTTTAGATTTCTTTGGTTAAGTACCCAGAAGTGAAATTCCTAGGTCACAAGGTAGTTTAATTTTTAATATTTTGAAAAACTTTCAAACTGTTTTTTATAGAGGCTGCACCAATTTGTAATTGCTCCTCCAGTGCAAAAGGGTTCCCTTTCCCCCCAAAACTGTCAATACTTGATATTTATTGTTTTATTGATAATAGCCATTCTGACAGGTGTAAGGTGATATCTCATTATGGTAAGAATAAACTTAATCAAGGAGATAAAATCCCTGTACTCAGAAAATTATAAGACACTGATGAAAGAATTTGAAGAAGATGCAAATAAATGGAAGCATATACCATGCCCCTGGATATGAAAAATTGACATCCTTAAAATGTATAAGACCCAAAGTAATCTATAGATTCAATGTACCCTCTATCAAAACACCAATGGCATTTTTATAGAACTAGAATAAATAATTCTAAAATTTACGTAGAATTATAAGAGATACTGACTAACTATGATAATTCTGAGAAAAAAGAACAAAGTTAGAAGTATAACTCTACATAATACTAAGTTATACTACAAAGCTATAGTAATTAAAACAGCATGATACTGGCATAAAAACAGACACCTAGATCAATGGAACAGAATAGAGAGCCCAGAAATAAGTACCTGCTTATGTAGTCATTTGATCTTCAACAAAAGAGGCAAGAATATACAATAGAGTAAAGACAGTCTATTTAATAAATGGTGTTGGGAAAATTGGACAAGTAACATGCAAAAAAAATGAAACTGGACCTCTTTCTTACATGATATATAGGAATAAACTCAAAATGGATTCAAAACTTAAATATAAAACCCCAAACCATAAAACTCTGAGAAGAAACATAAGCAGTAAACATTCTGACATCGCTCTTAGTAATCTTTTTTTCCTGATATATATCTTTGGACAAGGAAAACAAACAAACAAAATAAACAAATGAGACTGCATCAAACTAAAAAGTTTTTGCACAGCAAAGGAAAGTATCAACAAAACAAAAAGATGACCTACTGAATAGAAGATATTTGTCAATGATACATCTGATAAGGGGTTAATATTCAAAACTTACAAAGGGCTCATACAATTCAACAACAAAGAATAAATAAATAAACAAATAAGTAAATAGATAGATAGATAGATAAAAATCCAATTAAAAATAAGCAGAGAACCAGAATAAACATTTATTTAAAGAGGACATGCAGATGGCCAATAGACATATAAAAAAAACCTCAATATCACTAATCATCAAAAATGCAAATGAAGATAATTTCTTTTTAAAAACCATTACATCAGTTTTTAGGCTTATTAAACATTAGTTAAATATTAAAAGAGTAATGTCTTAAAATAACCTAAATGTGTCTAATAGTGAACAAGAAGTTATGTTCAGAGTTCCACTGAATTATTTATCACAGCAAATAAATATTATTTCTTAGAAGACAAAGTAGTACACTAAACCTTTTTTTCAGGAAATTCAGCAACAGCCATTGAATCCCAAATAATTCAGAGTAAATTGATTTTTGAGATTCCAGTTGCATGTGATGTTGATTAATTTTACCTGCTTGTGAATTGGCAGGGTCACAGAACAAGAGATGTGAGCTAAACTCCCAGAGACTTGGTTGGTCATGGGGGAAGAGATTAGAGTTAAAAACAGATTATAACTAGATTCTGGGATAACAAATATTTAACCTTTAAATATTTAACTTTTATTTATTGGAAATGAGAGAAGCTGGTTTTCTATCAGTCAAAATTGTGTACCTTTTTATATTAAAAGTAAGAAATTTATTAAAGTAACCTTATCTTTGAGTCATTCCACACTATATTTACCATAAATGGATATCATAAGGCAATCACACTAAGGATATGACAGGTGCATTTACACATTGAGTTCTTTGAACTGGCTAACCTCTCCATCTGGCACACTCTAGTCTCAGATAACTGCATCCAGACTGTCACACTGCTCAAATGTCACTTTCTCATGGTTAAATTTAAAATGTCTTGTTCAATACTTAATATCCTGGTTTGTTGAGAAAATCACTCTTTTTTTTTTTTAGGTTATGCTCTCTGGTAATTTTTCTTTTGTGATATTTTTCTCAGCCAGATATCTTTTTTGGGAAGCATTATTAAGTTTGCAGAATTTCAGCTGATTTTGCCTACCAACACCAAATGACTTAGCTGACCAGGGACAATTTACACTTGTTTGTCTCAAAAATATTTTTAAAATACACTGGCTCTGGCTCTCATAAGTAGTATTTCTACTTATATCACTTATCTATTACTGGATAATGTAGAAGAGGAAAAATTTTTCTTCTACCCTCTCAGGTTCAGTATCTGGGGGTCTATGAATTAAGCTAACAAAAGATAGATTAGCAAAAAAAAAGTTTATTTATATGTGCAATGTGGCATATGTACAATGTGGCATATACCCAGAAGTACCTAGTGATGAGTAACTCAAATGGGTGATTAGAATTGGAGCTTATTTATCACCTTTATAGGTGAAAGAGAGGACAATGAAAAGCACTTAGAGGAAAACAAATGCCTTTTAGAAAGATATAATGGTTTATTTAGAGAATAGATGAGAGATATGATAGTCTTGTGACAATGTCATTTTGAGTGTGGTGCTGACTTCTTTTCTCCTGGTCCTAGGGAGAGAATTATGACAACTGAATTCTTTTCAGTTCTTTTGGTAGGTTCTGCTTTTAGCCAGATAAGGGAAATTCTGAGAGGCTTCTTTCTCTATCTGTTCATTCTCAATTGTCTCAGTTCAAAACAATCCTTATGCCAAAATGGCATATTTGGGGGTGACATACCCTCATTCCCTTCAATACCACCACCAAATTTAGAGATTTTAAATACAAACAAATTATTATTTCTCAGTATTCTGTGGAATTGTTGGACAATCTCTGTTGGTTTCACCTGAGCTCACTCATACAACTGCTGTCAGTTAGAGCAGTGACTGGGCTGCAAGGATTCCCACTCATGTCTGGCCTTTGGTTCTAGTTATCAGCAGAAGCACTCTGGTTCTCATTCTCATACAAAATAGGTCAGCTCTCTTATGTGATAGTCTTATTGCAGAATTCTAAGAGAGTAATCATGGAAGTTGCAAAGTCTCTTAAGGCCTAAGCCTGCCACTGGCATAACATCACTTGCACTGCATCCTATTAGTTATAGCAAGTCCCAGTGTTAGTCCATACTCAAGGGAGAGGAAAAGACTCCATATCTTGATAGGAGTAGAAATTTTACTTTGCAAAAGAGCAGAAGACAATGTTTTATGACCATCTTTGACAATTTATCACACTACTCCAAGGCACTGTCCACTTAAGTGGAAATTGGACCATTCTTCATTTTCAATTTAATGAATTAAATAAGAATTTTAAATAAAAACTGAGTTAAATGACATTTTATTTTTGACTTATTCTAAGTGTATATTTTTAATCCTTAATAAGTGGTATAAACTACACCAACAAAGTCTGGTTAAATTAAGGAAATTATAAAGAAGGATATTGTATAGCTCAGAAACTCTAGATGGGGCTTGGAAGCATGATGGATGTTTTATACCATGGATGGACTTTGGCTCTAAACTGGGGAGCCATTGCCAGTTTTGAATGGAGAAATGCCATTATTTCACTTGCTTTTCCAACAGAATATGCTCTCTTTCTTCAGAGTACTTTCTTATGATCAACATGTGGAACAATAATGATGTAAGAGAGAAAGTAAAACTATCAAGCCAATTAAAAACTGTATAGGAGAATATCTTAACCACCTGTGAGTGAGTAGATAGAATAAACAAAACCCTCAAAAACATACACCATAAAGTAAAAAACTAATGAATTTGATTACCTCAAAAGAATTTCTGTTCAGTGAGACTCATCATAGCTAAAATTTCCAGATAGGTTTCACATAGGAGGAGACAGTGGCAATATCTAAAACTGAGGAATGCTTTAGATTGTATAAGGAGTTCCTATATAACAGAAAACGACATTAATCTCGGTTTTTAAAATGGGTAAATTATATGAGCAGACAACATACAAAATAAGAAAACTTAAAGTCTTATAAGTAAATAAACAGAAGTTAAAAATCATAGGTAACCAGAGAAATACGAATAAAAACCCAGTGAGATATTACTTATGCATGTTGACTGTCATTATTTAGAGTCTGATGGTATCAAATACTGGCAGAGATGTGGTAATATAGCAACCCTCATGTATTGCTGATGCAAACATGTTCTGTGTCATCACTCTGGAAAGTTATCTGAAAATATTCAATCAAATTATGTATACACTTAACCCTATAATCTAGCAATTCTATTCCAAGTTATAGATTCCCCAAAAAAATTTTTTTAACTTGGCAGACAAGTGGCCTTAGAAGAAAATAAAGTTGTTTCTTCACATGATAAATAGCTTGAAATCCAAATGTTCTCTGGTCGAAGAGGAAAGGAAAGGGGTGAGGATGAAATACTACCTGAGTGTCCTCTTGCTCCCTACCCAGCCCATAATGGAAAATTATGAATGGGCTCCTTAGACGCAGGACCAGAAAACTTCTATAAGATCCAACACCAGCACAAAGCTTTGAGAATTCTAAAGAAGTCACCAAAACATGAATAAATAAACAGGAGAAATTACATGTTATAGGATTGTCATGTGTACAAAGGAGGGGGTAATGGAATTATTGATAAGATAGCAAGTGAGTCTTGGGAGTTGCATGTTCAGGTAGCTGGAAGATCTTGTGAAACCTACCTAACCTTTTGCTCAGAGGCTAATGCTCAGGATTTGATTTGTTGTAGTGTCAATAAACCCCTTTATCCTGCTCCCTTCCATAGCTTAGACTGTTTGTAAAACAGTGTAATTTTGTAAAACAGTGTAATTTTCTTCCATTAAGATTATTGGGACACAAAATTTAATTGTCTTCCTATTTCAAATGCTACATTCTTACCTTTAGGAATAGGAGAAGAAAACAGGGAGGGTAAAAGCTATCAAGGCCAGATAGTCTTCTAAATTCACAGGGATTTCCTTTAAGCAACATTGCCTGGCAGAGGGATCAGAACAGAAAATTTTTGCAGACAGCTTGATTATTACTGTGAGAGGCTTTCAAGAAGTAAATGGACCTTGATAGACTGCAAAAATACAGTTAGCTGAAACAACAGTAGATTCCTTCACTGGAATGAAATGACCTGACATCACTGCTTATCACTGTCCCATGTTCTGCTCAGATATTTCTGCCTCTGGTAACAGATGTCCTCACTGCCAGCTTTCTTTCACCCTTACTCCCTCTTCTACTCTCTATTCCTACCTTCCTCTTCTCCTTTCCTTTTCCCTTTATCTTACAATGACTGTCAAATGGTTTCTTTCAGTACTTTAACAAACACGTTAAAAACCACTCTGTTATAAGAATCGATACAGAACCTGTGGACTTCGTAGTTGCTATTTACCTGGACCCCAAGTAGGAGAGGTACTAAGAGAGATCTTTTACTTCAGTTTGCAATTTTAAATTACAAAAGCAGCCAACAGACGATGAGAAACTGTTCTATATATCAGGATCTTTTTTGTTTGTTTGTATGCCCTGCTTTGATAAATGGAAATGACTAGTGTTTTCCCATTAAATAAGATATCGGTTTTAGATCTAAAGGTATACCTTTGTTAATAGAATTTCCTTCTATTCTTATTTTATTAACAGGTTTTATCATGACTGGTTGTTAAATTTTGTCAATGGCATTTTCAGCATCTATGTAGATAATCATATGTGTTTTTTTCAATATATTAATCCAGTGTATAGTACTAATGAATTTTATAATATTAACCCATAGGCCTAAAATGAATCCCAGTAGATCATGGTATATTATTTTCTTACTGAAATATTGGGTTTTGTTTGCTAGCACTTTTTTTAGTATTTGCATTCTTGAGTGATATTTGGCCTATAATTTTGATTCTTGCATTTTCTTTATCATGCTTTACATCAAAAATTAAATTAATAGGCTTTCTTTTATTCTTAAGCTTTGGAACCAAATATATAGTATTGGGTTTATCTTTAAGGGTTTGATAGAATCTCCCTGGGACACATTTAGGTTTGCTTTTCTTTTGCAGGGTAGCTCCTTATTAATGTTTCTACTTGTGTGTGTGTGTGTGTGTGTGTGTGTGTGTGTGTGTGTGTGTGTGTGTTTACCATCTTACAATTTAAGTTTATTGCGGGTAATATTGAGTAATACAATTATATAATTTTTAAGTGTACATTATAATTTGGCATCTGTATATTCTATTGTGTTTACCACCCAAAGTACAGTTTTCTTATATTTGATTATATATTTGATCTCCTTTACCCACTTCATCCTCCCCCAACCCTTTTATTTGACCCCCCTTTACTGCATCTACCTCCTCCAATATCCCAATACCCTACCTTCTGGTAACCATTCATCAATAGTTCATGTCCATGAGTCTCTGTTTGTTTTTACTGTTCATTTGTTGTTTTTTAGGTTTATATCCCACATATAAGTAATATCATGTGATTTTCAACTTTTTCTGTCTGGTTTATTTCACTTAGCATGATTATCTCTAGGTCCATCCATGTTGTCATGATGGCAGTATTTCATCTCTTCTTATGGCTGAGTAATATTACATTGGATATATGTACCACAGCTTCTTTAGCCAATCATGTACTGTAGAACACTTTGGTTGCTTCCATGCCCTGGCCACTGTGAATAATGCTGCTATGAAATTCAGAGTATAAATATCTCTTCAAATATGTTTCCAAGTCTTTGGGGTAAATACTCAGAAGAGAGATTGCTGGATCATATGGTAGAACAATTTTTAGTTTTTGAGGAACCTCCATACTGTTTTCCATAGTGGCTATAACAATTTACAGTCCCACCAGCAGTGGATGAGGGTTCCTATTTCTCTACATCCTCTCCAACATTTGTTATTATTTGTCTTGTTGATTATAGCTATTCTGGTAGGTGTGAGATGGTATCTCATTGTGGTTTTGGTTTGTGTTTCCCTAATAGCTAGCGATGACCAGCATCTTTTCATATGTTTATTGGCCATTTGTATGTGCTCTAGGGAGAAATGTCTGTTCAGGTCCTTTGCTTATTTTTTGACTGGATCATTTGTTTATTTTTTGTTGTTATTAAGTTACGTGTTATCTGTTTATTTTGGATATTAGGCCCTAACTGAGGCTCTACTTGCAAATATATTTCCTCATTCAGATGGTTGTCTCTTTACCTTGTTGACGATTTCTTTTGCTGAACAGAAACTTTTTAGTTTGATGTAGTCCCATTCATTTATTTTAACTTTTACTTCCTTTGCTTTTGAGGTCAAATGCATAAAATCCTCTTCAAATCTAAAGTCCTTCAATTTAGTTCCTATGGTTTCTTCTAGGCATTTTATTGTTTCAGGTCTTATATTCAGGCCCTTAATCCATTTTGGGTTAATTTTGTTGTGTGACGATAGACAATAGCCTACTTTCATGTTTTCTGTAGTTGGCTTTTCAGTTTTTCCAGCACTATTTTTTAAGAGATTTTTCTTTCTCCATTGTATGTTTTTGGCTTTTTTGTTGAAAATTCTTTGCCCATATAAATATGGATTTACTTCTAGACTCTCAGTTCCATTCCACTGGTCCATGTATCTGTTTCGCTGCCAATACCATGTCACTTGGATTACTGTCACTTTGTAATATAATTTGAAGTTGAGCAGAGTGATGCATCCAGCCTCATTATTTTTTCTCAGGATTACATTGGCAATTCAGAGTCTCTTGTGCTTCCATACAAATCTGATGATTTTTTTGTTCTATTTCTTTTAAAAAATGCTAATGAGATTTTGATGGGGATTGCATTAAATCTGTATAATGCTTTAGGTAATATATTCATTTTAACTATGTTGATTCTTCCAATCCAAGAACATGGAATAACTTTCTATTTCTTTGTATCTTTTTTGATTTCTTTTAATAAGGTCTTATAGTTTTCATTACATAGGTCTTTCACATGTTTTATTAAATTTATTTCTAAGTATTTTATTTTTTGTTGCAATTGCAAAAGAAATTATTTTTTCCATTTATTTTTCTGATACTCTATAATTAGAATATAGAAATGCTATGGATATTTGAATGTTAATTTTGTATCCAGAAATTTTACCATATTTGCTTATTGTTTTTAGTAGTGTTCTTGTGGAGTCTTTAGGGTTTTCTGTATAGAGAATCATGTCACCCGCAAATAGTGACAGTTTGACTTCTTAATTTCCTATTTGGATGCCTTTTATATCTTTCTTTTGTCTGATTGCACTTTCTATAACCTCCAATGTTATATTGAATAAGAGTGGTGATATGAATAGCCTTGTTTCTGAAGATAGGTTTTTACTTTTTTATCATTAAGTATAATGTTGGCTGAGGGTTTGTCATTTATGGCCTTTTTTATGTTAAGGTACTTTCTCTCTGTACCGATTTAGTTAAGTGTTTTGATTGTAAATGGATGGTGCATCTTGTTGAAGGATTTTTTTATGTCTATTAATATAATTATAAGATTCTTATTTTTTAATTTGTTTATATGGTGTATCACATTAGTTGATTTCCATATATTGAACAATCCCTGTGCCTTTGGGATGAAGTCCACTTGATTGTCGTGTGTAATCTTTTTAATATGTTGTTGTATTCGGTTCACTAGTATCTTATTTAGAATTTTTGCATCTGTGTTCATGAGAGATATTGGTCTATAGTTGTTTTTTTTTATATATATGTGATCTTTACCAGGTTTTTGTATCAAGGTAATATTGGCCTCATACAATGAGATGGCGGGTATTGATTCCTCTTTGATCTTTTGGAAGAGTTTGAGGAGAATTGGTATTAAATATTTTTTGAATGTTCAGTAGAATGACTGGTGAAGTCATCTGGTCCTGAAATTTTGCTTTTTCAGAGATTTTTGATGATTTTTTCAGTTTCCATACTGCTAATTGATCTATTTAGATTTTCTATTTCTTGATTCAGTCTAGAAATATTGTATTTTTTAAGTACTGGTCCATTTCTTCTAGGTTATTAAATTTGATGTTATATACTTTTTCATAGTATTCTTGTATAATTCTTTTTATTTCTGGGATGTCAATCGTAAAATCCCCTCATTCATTCTTGATTTTGTTTATTTTTGCCTGTTCTCTTTTTTCTTTAGTGAGTCTAGCCAGTGGTTATTAACTTTCTCAAGGAACCAGCTTTTTGTTGCATTTGTTTTTTTCTATTATTTTTAAATTTCATTTATTTCTTCTTTAATTTTTATTATTTCTTTTCTTCTGACAACTTTAGGCTTAATTTGTTCTTCTTTTTCTAGGTTATTTTTTTTAAATGAAGTGTGAGATTATTTATTTGGACTAGTTCTTGTTTTTGGAGATAGGCCTGTAATGATCTGAACTTTCCTCTAATGACCGCTTTTGCCAAAAGTTTTGACATGTTGTACTATCATTATCATTCTTTTCTATGTATCTTTTGAGCTTTATTTTTATTTCTTCTCTGATTCAGTTATTCTTCAGCAGCATGTTGTTAAATCTCCACGTATTTGTGGTTCTTTCTGATTTTCTTTCCTCTTTCTTTCTTTCTTTCTTTCTTTCTTTCTTTCTTTCTTTCTTTCTTTCTTTCTTTTACAAGTGACCTCTGTTTTCAAAGCATTATGATCAGAGAATATGGTTGGTATAATTTCAGCCATCTTATATTTGTTGAGGCTATCTCTGTGTCTCTATATGTGGTTGATTCTTGAGAATGTTCCATGTGCATGAGAGAAGAATAGATAAACAGCTGTTCTGAGATAGAAGGCTTTGTAAATGTCACTTATGTCCAGTTGGTCTAATGTGTCATTTAAAGATGTTATTTTCTTATTGATTTTCTGCATGGATGATTTGTACATATCCAACAGTGGGATATTTAGGTCCCTTACTATTATATTGTTTTGGTCTGTTTCTCCCTTTAGTTCTGTTAGTAGTTGCTTTACATATTTTGAGGCTCCCTGATTGGGTGCATAAATATTAATGTGTTTTATCATCTTGGTACATGATCCCCTTATCATTATAAAGTGTCCTTCAGTATCTTTCTTTACCTTTTGTTTTTGAAGTCTGTCTTTTCCAATATTAGTACCACTGCTGTCACTTTTCTCTGAATGCCACTTGCTTGAAATATAGTTTTCTTCCCTTTCACTTTGAGTCTATATTTGTTTCTGGAGCTGAGATATGTCTTCTGGAGGCAGTGTATGGTTGGTTTTTGTTTGTTTTTATTGTTGCTTTTTATCTATTCTTCAACTCTGTGCCTTCTTATCGGTGAGTTCAGTCCAATTACTTTTAGGGTGATTATTGAAATATGAGATCTTCTTATAGTCATTTTATCTTTTGCTTTCCAGAAGCTCGATGTTTCCATTGCTTCCTTGTCCTTGTGTGTTTGTGTTCTTTATTTTGGTTGGCTTTGTGGGTTTTCACTCTTGTTCTTGTTTTATATTATACACTTCAGGTCTGACTCATTGTTATTTTTGTTTACTATTACTAATATGTAAATTATAGTTATATATATACAGTCGTCCATTTTCTTCTGAGTGTGCCTTATCTCCACTTCCTTTTGTGTATTTGGATCTTTGAATCCTCCCCTTTTCAGTCTTTGTTATCTCTATTTGTCCCTATGTATGCTGAACATTCATTACTATCTTGTTATAGCAATTCTCTTATTATTATTTAAGCTTGTAAGACCCTGTTCCTAGTAATGGTTGCACTCCTCTGTTTCTATTTGCCTGATAGTCACTTTACTACTAAATGTGTATATATATATATATATATATATATATATATATATATATATATATATATATATATATATATATAATTTTGTTTTAGGTTAGCTGACTCCTTCAGTATTTCCTGTAATGCAGGCATAGTAGTGGAGAATTCCCTCAATTTTTCTATGTCTAAAAAGGTCTTAATTTCTCCTTCATAATTTAAGGAGAGCTTAGCTGGATAGATTATTCTAGACTGGTAGTTCCTTTCACTTAATAGTTTGAATATGTGATTCCATTCCTTATTGGCTTGTAAGGTTTACACTGAGGAGTCTGACAATAATCTAATGGCCTTTCCTTTATAAATTACCATTTTATTCTCCCTGGCTGCCCTGAGAATTCTGTCTTTCTCATTGATTTTTGATCATTTTAATACAATGTGTCTTGGTGAAGGCCTTTTTTTATTGATATAATTGGGTGTTTTGTTGACTTCTTGAATTCCTAGCTCTAGCTCCTTCCTTAGATTTGGAATTTCTTCTCAACTATTTTTCTGAAAATGTTTTCTTGTCCCTGTTCCTTTTCCTCTCCTTCGATAATACCCATTATTCTTATGTTTTCTCTTCTGATGGTATCAGCCAGTTCTTGTATTTCTCTTTCATTATTTTTTATTCTTCGGTTTCTCTCTTCTTCCTTCTGATTTATTTCTAGATTTCTGTTTTCAATATAACTGATCATTTTCTTCATTTGGTAGACTTTATTTTGCAAGCTTGGTATTTTATTTTTCAACTCTTGAAGTGTGTTTTTTATCTTCACAAGATTGATTCTATTCTTTTTGACAGTTTCATTCTCCTTGCTCTGCTAATCTAGATTTTTTTCAGTTCCTGAAATTGTTGAATGACTTGTTTCAGAATTCACTGAGTTTTTTTATAAAGTAACATCATGAATTCTCTGTCATTTAAGTGGCATATTTCTATGCTTGCAAGGTTATTTTCTTGATATTTTTCTCTTTCTTTCTGAGATACCTTGTCACCTTAGTTATTCATGGTTTTTAATGGACTATTTCTTCTCCTGGGCATTAATAGAAGTGTATTCTGCTTTTTTTTTCCCAGAAAGAAGATCTATTATATAAAGGTCTCTCTTTAACCTGTTGCAAAGAAGACTCTTTCTTTATTTCCAGTAGGTGTTGTCTAAGCCTTTTGGATCCCTGCTTTTTATAAAGCCTTAATAATGCCTTTTTATTTTCTCGTAGATATTTTATCATGCTCACTACCTTCAGTTTCACTCCATGTCAGTGGTAACAACAGTTCTGGTGGTCTTGGCATGCTCACAAGGAGCACCAGACTCGCCTTGGATACATCTGAATATGGCTTGAGTGGGGCCACAAGTTAGTCACGGTGAAGTTTTAAGTAATCTTCTGAGCTGAGCAACCTCTGTTATTCAGTTTGAGGACATCTCATCTATATCCTCACATTGTAAGTGGTGAGGGCTCAAGGAAGGAATAATAGATAGCACCAGCACTTCTGCGTTGGAGAAAGCCTTGCCTCTGGCTATCTCTCTGACAACTCAGTTTACCCCTGAAATTCCCTGATGCCCCCTGAGCAGCCCACTAGACACTGGTATTCAAAGTGAGCAGGTATAATACTGTGAAACTACTGTTGTGTACATCGTCCCTTTAAGAGGCATCTGCAGCTGCTGGCTGCAGCTGCCATAGCCTCTTTCCCACTCTGCCACTCAGGACTGGGCACCCTCATGTCTTCTCCTCCTCCTACTTTCTACCTTTGCAGGTTAACTTCTTATTTATCTCCCTAGTTGTAGGCTTTCTGTTCATCTAGATCCCAGGTGACTCTGCTTGCTGTTTACTCCAAGGAGACATAACACTTATTGATATCTATGCTTCTATTCAGATAGTCCTGAGATATATAAAGCAATTACAAACACAAATAAAGGAGAAACAGACCAAAACACTATCATAGTAGGAGACCTAAATATTCCACCGTCAGGTATAGATATATCATCCAAACAGAAAATCAATAAGGAAATAACATCCTTAAATGACAGATTAGACCAACTGGACATAATTGACATTTACAGAGCCTGCCATCCCAAAATATCTGTCTATACATTCTTCTTGAGTGCACATGGAACATTATCAAGAACTGACCACATACTGGGACTCAGAGATAGCCTCAAAAAATATAAAAGGGTGAAATCATACCAACCATATTCTCTAATCATAATGCTTTGAGACTTATAATCAATCAATTGTAAAAAGAAAGCAGAAAGAACCACAAATACATGGAGATTAAACAACAAACTACTGAAGGATGACTACATCAGAGAAGAAATAAAAAGAGATATTAAGAGATACATAGAAACAAGTGATAATGATAGTACCACATGTCAAAACTTTTGAGACATGGAACAATGGTCATGAGAAGAAAGTTCATATTGTTACAGGCCTATCTCCAAAAACAATGAGTCCAAATAAACAACCTTATGCTTCATCTTTAAAAACTAGAAAAGGAAGAACAAATGAAGTCTAAAGTTTGCAGAAGGAAAGAAATCATCAAAATTAGAGCAGAATTAAATGAAATGGAAAACAAAACAAAACAAAAAATAATAAAAAATGCAACAAAAATCTGGTACTTTAAGGTTAATAAAATTGACAAACCACTGGCTATACTCACTAAAAAAAGAGAGAGAGAAAAACACACAAATAAACAAAATCAGGTGTGAAAGAGGGGAAATTGTAACAGACACTGCAGAAATACAAAGGATCATACAAGAATACTATGTAAAGGTATATAACACCAAATTTAATAACCTAGAAGAAATGAAACAGTACTTAGAAAGAAAAATACAATCTTCCCAGACTGAATCAAGAAGAACTGAAAAATCTAAATCGACTGATCAGCAGTATGGAAATTAAAACAATTATCAAAAAACTACCAAAAAGTAAATGTCCAGGACCAGATGGCTTCACCAGTTAATTCTACTAAACATCCAAATAGGAAATGAAGAAGTCAAACTGTCACTATTTTTGGATGACATGATTCTCTATAAAGAAAAATCTAAAGACTCCACAAGAACAGTACTGGAAACAGTAAAGTCTCAGGATACAAAATCAACTTTCAAAAATCTATAGCTTTCCTATACTCTAATAATGAAATATTAGAAAAAGAAATGAAAAAAAATTCTTTTGCAATTGCAACATAAAGAATAAAATACTTAGGAATAAATCTAATAAAACATGTGAAGGAACTATATAATTAAAACTATAAGACTCTATTAAAAGAAATTGAAGAAAATACAAAGAAATAGAAAGATGTTCTGGGTTCTTAGATTAGAAGAATCACCATAGTTAAAATGACCATATTACCTAAAACATTATACAGGTTTAATGCAATTTCCATCAAAATCCCATCAGCATTTTTTAAAGAAATAGAAGAAAACAATCATCAGGTTCATGTGAAAGCACAAAGGACCTCGGATCATCAAAGCCATCCTGAGAATTAAGAATTGGGCTGGAGGCATCACTCTGCCTAACTTCAAATTACTACAAAGTGACAATAAGCAAAATAGCATGAAAATGGCAGAAAAACAGACACATGGATCAGTGCAACAGAATCAAGAGTCCAGAATTAAATCCATGTTTATTTGGGCAAATAATTTTTGACCAAAAAGCCAAAAAAAAAATAAACATACAATGGAGAAAGAAAAGCCTGCTTAATAATTGGTGCTGAGAAAACTGGAAAGTCACCTGCAAAAGAATGAATCTAGATTGTTGTTCTATTACGACACACCAAAGTTAATTCAAAATGGATTAGGTGCTTGAATATAAGGCCTGGAATAATAAAATGCCTAGAAGAAAACATAGGAACTAAACTCAAGGACCTTGGACTTAAAGAGGATTTTATGAATTTGACCTCAAAGGCAAGGAAAGTAAAAAAGCAAAAATAAAAGAATGAGATTACATCATACTAAAAAGCTTCTGCTCAGCAAAAGAAATTGTACAGTGTAAAGAGACAACCATCTGAATGGGAAAATATATTTGCAATCAACACCTTCCATATGAGGCTTAATATCCAAAATATACAAAGTACTTATACAATTCAATAACAATAAAAAACAAACAATGTAATTAAAAAATGGGCAGAGGGCCTAAACAGACACTTCTCCCAAGAAGACGTACTAACGACCAATAAACATATGAAAAGATGTTTATCATCACTAGCTATTAGAGAAATGCAAATCAATACCACAATGAGGTACCATCTCACACCTGTTAGAATAGCTGTTATCAATACTACAAGTAATAACAAATGTTGGAGAGAATGAGGAGAAAAAGGAACCATCTTTTTTTTAATTCTCAAAAAAATTAAGAATTGATCTACCATGTGATCTAGCTATTCTTCTACTTGGTAATTACTCCCAAAACCTAAAAACTCATCCTAAAAGATATCTACACCCCAATATTCATAGCAGCATTATTCATAGTGGCCAGGACATGAAAGCAACTGAAGTGTCCTACAATTGATGATTGCATAAAGGAGCTGTGGTACATATATACAATGAAATATTACTCAGCCATAGAAGAAATGAAATACTGCCATTTGCTGTAACATGGATCGATTTTGAGATAATCATGCTAAGCGAAATAAGCCAGACAGAAAAATTTGAAAACCACATGATATCACTTGCATGTGGGATATAAATCTAAAGGCAATAAACAAACAGGACAAACAGAGATGCATGAACATGGACAATAGACTAGTTGTTACCAGAAGGTAGGGGCTGAGGAAGAAGGAAGGAGGTAGATGGGTAAAAAGGGGCAAATCTAGGGTGACAGAAAAAAATCTAACTAAGGGATGTGAACACACAATGCAAAGTATATATAAATAGTTATATTGTACACCTGAAACTTACTGGATTTCATTAATTAATGTCACCCAAAAATAATTTTAAAAAGTTAGAAATAAATAAAGTAATTATTGTGATATGTCTAGTTACTGACATTTTATTATGCATATTTAAAAATATTTTTTCTTTTTCCTTATTTTTAATGAAGCCACTCTAACATTTTCTGTAATACTGACTTGGTGATGAGGGATTCATTTAGCTTGTTCTTGTCTGAGAAGCTCTTTATCTGTCCTTTGATTCTAAATAATAGCTTTGCCATGTAGAGTTATCTTGGCTGTAGGTCCTTAGTTTTCATCACTTGAACATTTCTTTTTAATCCCATCTGACCTCCAATGTTTCTGTTGAAAAAACAGCTGACAATGTTATGGGTGACAGACTTATAGAAGCTCTCTCATAGGTAAATAATTGCTTTTCTTTTGCTGCTTTTAAGATTCTCTCTTTGTCTTTAACCTTTGGCATTTTAATGATGATATGTCTTGGTGTGGGCCTCTTTGAGTACATCTTGTTTGGACTCTTTACATTTCCTGGGCTTCTATGTTTATTTCCTTCACCAGGTTAGAAATGTTTTCAGTCATATTTTAAAATAGGTTTTCCATTCTTTCCTTTCTTTTCTTTTTCTGATAATCCTGTGATGCAAATGTCAGTATGCTTGATGCTGTCCTAGAAACAATTTAAACTATCCTCATGTTTTTGGATTCCCTTTTCCTATTGCTGTTCTGGTTGGGTGATTTCTGCTACATTTTATTCTAAATCACTGATTTGATTCTCTGCTTCATTGAATCTGTTTCATCCTCCTAAAGCAATAATTAGAAAGTATCATTGTCCTAAGGTGTTAATAATATAGTACATCTCCACATTAATATTTCTATCTCTTTGTTAAAGTTCTCACTGAGTTCACCTGCTCTTCCTCTAATTTCACTGAGCATCCTTATAACCAGTGTCTTGAACTCTGCATCTGGTAGATTGCTTGTCTCCATTTTGTTTAGTTCTTCTTCTGTAGCTTTGTTCTGTTTTTCATTTGGGACATGTTTCTTTGTCTCTCTATTTTGGCTGTCTCCCTGTGTTTGTTTAGATATATTGGATAGAACTGTTAGGTCTCCCAGTCCTGGTAGAGTTGCCTTATGTAGTAGGTGTCCTATAGGTTCCAGTGGCACAGTCTTCACTGGTCAGCTGAGCTGGATACTCCAGGTTTTTCTCTTGTATGAGTTGTATGTGCCTTCCTGTTGTAGTTGAGCCTTGTTTGCTGTTTGCATGTCAAAGGAAAAGATTGACCACCTAACTGTTTGATTGTGATGACTGTGACCAGACAAGGAGCTGTTGTGCAGGGGTTGACCCTGCTGAGAAGTATTTGCTTTAGTAGGGCTCTAGTGCCTGTCTTGTATACTTTTAGGTGTGTTGTCCACAGATGTGACCTCAGGTGGTGATTTGGCTCAGACCAAAGCCAGCCACTAGATATGCAAGCCAGCACCTTCTGGAGGGAACTCTGCCATAGGCCAGGTTCAACTGCAGCCTGTACACTGTTCTAGGACACCTGGCATGAGTGACCAAGCAATCCACAGATGATTGCCACCATTGCTGGGCTTGGAAGTGCCCCAAGAAACTGAGCTGCACACTGAGGCTGGTTGCCACTAGTACCGGGCTTGGAGCTGCTCAGAGCGAGATAGGAGATATTCCAAGGGTAGATGCTGCTTGTATTGGTTTTGTGAACATTTGAGAGATTTAAGAAAGTCCATAGTATCAGCTGATACAAATCATTTGTATGAAAATCCACTGGAAGCAGCTTGGGCAAGCCTGCAAGTTGGGAGAGAAAGGGTCTCAGGGAATCACTATGGTGAGGTGAGCAATGTTAGCTACGTTGACACAACCTCAGATGTGGCACAAGCCTGGGTCTGGTAGCCAGGTGAGGGTGAGCTCAACAAAGAAACATTGATATCTGCCAGCACTTCTGTCTGAGAGAAAGCTGCCCCTTCAGCCTGGCCCTGAAGGTAGACAACTTAGTTTCTTTCCATATGTCAATGTGAGTGAGTCTGTCACCAAATATTTCTGTGTGCAGACCCTTTAAGAGTAACGTCTGAGACTTCTACAGCCCTTTGTCTCACTCATCCACAATCTCCGCTGGTTTTCACAGTAAAAAGTGGTGGGGACTTTTCTTCCTGTCATTGAAACTTTAGGCTGGGAAGCTCAATGTGAGGCCAAGACCACTTGCTCCTCAGGGGTCCTCTGCAGTTGAGACATTTCTCCTGATTCAACCACCATATGCAAACGAGGAACCAGCCTGTTTTGCATCTCTTCCTCTCCTACCAATCTCGAAATGGTCTTTTCTGTTTGTCCCCAGTTGAAAGGACTTCTACTCAGTGAGACTTCAGGCGACTTCCAATGATGTCTATTCTGTAGTTTAGTTGTAATTTTGATGTGGCTGTGAGAGGAGACAAGCACAGCATTTACATACTCTGCCATCCTGACTGGAACTCTCTGATGTTAATTCATTAATGAAGTTTATTGCTTTCTATTCTCAATCTCTGCTTTTAGGTCCATTGTTGCCCATTTATGGCCTCTTCTTTTATCTTTAAAGTTATTTTTTTTCTTTTGCTTTCTTTTAGTTTATTATTTTTCTAGTTGTTATAAACCTATGAATTTTCCTGTGATCACTACTTTAAATGTATCTTACCTTTTTCATTATATTTTTTTCTTAAATATTCTGTAATTTCATATCATTTTATTATCAATTGTTACCCCAATAAATTTAATTGAAAAAAATGACTCTGTGATTTCAGTCTGTGTTTCTCCTTCACCCAGGAGTTCTTCCACAGAAGGATTTTGCATTTCCAGGCAGAAGAGCTGTTTTATTTGCTTGTTTGTTTTTGTTAGTATTTTCCAGTTTTATTGTATCATAATAACATGTTATTTATAATATTTCTACTTAATAGAAAAAATGTTTTTCTTGTGACCAAATATATGATCAAACTTTATCAATGTGTCATGAATTCTTGAACAGAATGTATATCAGGATGTTTGCTTCTATATAAATTTTATAACATCTACCTTATTTGTTATGTTTTTCAGGTATTCTATCATCTTACATAATTTTGTCTAATTAATCTGTCTTGTACTGAGAGTATTATAGTAACATCTTTTGTTATGAGTGTGTCTACATATGTTTCTGCCAGAGCCAGCTGGCTAAGATCAAACAGTTCCCGAGAGGGGGAGTGAGGATTGAGAAAAAGAGAGAGAGAGACAGACATAAGATAGAGTCGGGAGGGCTAACAGTGAATACTGTGCCCCAAGTTTATTTAGCACAGCATATATATATACCCTTGGAAGAGCATGAGAAACAACACCCACACATATGCAAATGATTGCTGACCTTTACATAAGTTCTCTCAAAACATCCTTGTTCCTGTTTTCATCTCTTATTCCCTGGGGCAAGGAACATTCAACTCTTTCCATTAAGCCGAACTTCCTCCTTCACTAATGAGCTATCCATTAAGCCAAACTTCCTCCTTCAGTAACAAGCCCATCTGCTCTGCAAACTAGCTTGAGGCAACTCCAACCCTGTCTTCAGGGCATTCATAAAAAATGGCTCCCAACATGTTTCCTTGTATATTCTATGGTTTTTGCTTCTTAAATATAGTTGCTGTGTAATTTAATGCATATATGTTCATATTAATTGTATATTGATTTTGCGTGCTGACTTTTATCACAAATTTTTTTTCTTTGTCACATTTAATGCTTTTGGGTTTGGATTAGAATTTGTTTGATATCAGCATTTTTATGCCTCCTCTTATTTTTTTTCTATGTTCTTAGTATACTTTCTTATTCCCTCATTTTTGGCTTTGTGAATCACTTACTTCTTGGTATGTCTTATATCCACTTTTTTTTTTCTTAAATCCCACAGGCTCCAGCAATCCTTCTACTGGGTATTCTTCCCAAAGACATAAAAACTCATATCTGAAAATATATTTATTTGCACACTGATGTTCATAACAGCATTATTCATGATAGCCAGGGCAGGGAAGTACTTGAAGTGTCCTATGATAGATGATTGGCTAAAGAAGCTGTGGTACATATATACAATGGAATATTACTCAGCCATAAGAAGAGATAAAATAGTGCCATTTGTGACAATGTGGATGGACCTCAAGATAATCATGGTAAGAGAAATAAGCCAGAAAGTTGAAAATCATATGATATCACTTATCTGTGAGATATAAACCTAAAAGCAACAAATGAACAGGACAAAGAGAGACTAAAGGACATGGGCAATAGACTAGTGGTTACCAGAGGGTAGAGGGAGGAGAGAGGAGAGAGGCTGACAGGGTAAAGGAGATGAAATATGTGGCGACAAAAAGAAATCTAACTATGGGAGGTGAACACACAGTGTAAAAATATATATACTTTACTGTTAAAATGTACAACTGAAACTTATTGGATTTCATTAACCAAAGTCACCGTAAAAAATAAATTAATTTAAAAAAAAAAGAAAAGAAAGAAAGAAAAGAAAAGAAAAGAAAAAAGAAAAGAAAATTCTACAGTATCTGTGAGACAGCCATCCTAACATGTACTAGCTGGATGCCTCTAGTTCAAGCTTTCTCTCAAGGCTGTAATAAAGTTGTGTATGGGTTTACTCACTGTGGTAGATGGCTTCTGACAATATAAATATTATTCTTACTTTTTCTGTCATTTATTTTTACTACTTTCTCTTTGATTCATTTTATTTCTTTCTTTATCTCTTTTTCATTATCTTGATTTTCTTTTCTTCCTTCAATATCCCTTATTAAATTTCACTTGAATCTCTTTTTCCTTGGGAAGTCTTTATTTCTGACATAAATTTATCTCTTAATTTTTTTCTCTAAATTAATTAATATTGCAGTTCCAGAAAAACTAGAGAAAGGTGATTATATTACCCCTTGAGTGACTTCATTAAAAAAAAAAAAAACTTAATAGCAGTCTCAAGGCCCAGATCTTTAGTACCTCGAATATTTACTACTTAATAGATCAGAGTTTAGAATAAGGAAAGGTTTTATTTATTGTAACAGTACCACAATCTATTAGAAACTTCTAATTTTCATAAATTAATTATAAGCAAGCCTTCAAGATCAAGCATCTTTTATCTAAAGGGGAGGGCAAAAGGGCAGGAAAAGAGGTGGATTCTAAGGAAGAGCCAGAAATCTATGTATTCCTACTTGGTCACACCAAAAATTATTCAAGTCTCTAGTAGAACTCTCTCAGTCAATTAGCATATCTATAGAAATGCAGGCTGCAATAAAGTTAGAGTCAGGGAGAGAAATATTTCACCCTGTTACATCAACTCTCTTTTCATATTTCAATTTTTTTTTACTATTTTCATTCTTAGATCTTAAATGTATTACAAGGTGTTTTTTTAATATTCTTAAATATATATTTGATTATATTTATTCTTAACAGTTTTCTTCTGTTTTATATTGTTTTTCCTATGAGAACCTTTCCTTATTTGTGTGAAATTTTCTCATACATGTGAAATTTTATTTCTGATTTTTTAGAATAGTTCTAAGTGGATTTGCTAATTTTTTGTTCACTTTTTGTGATGAGGGGATACAGATTTTGCAACACCAAAATATGCCTTTAAAATTGATTATTTTATGCTTGTTATTTTGAAAAATGAGAGACAGAAAAAATGTTGACCTTCCCCCTAAATGCCTAAAAGTATTTAGATAGAGGATGTGCTCCGGGAAGGGAGCTATCATCATAGACAACTATAATTTAATATGAACTAGTTGTGGTAGATAGAAAGAAACTAAATGACGCTTTGATAAAAGTGCATTCTGGAAAAATGGGGGAAAAAAGGGTGTAAATGATAGAGGCTTGGTTCATTTCTCTTGTGATCAAATTAAAGTTACAACAGAAACACAGAGAAAACAGCAAACAAAGTAGCCTGGGATCTAGATGAACAGAAGTACTAAAACTAGGGAGAAAAATGATTAATTGACATACAATGGTAGAAGGTAGGAGTGGGTGAATGTGAGGCTGCCTGGTCCAGGACAGAATGGGTCCAGGGGGCTGAGTGGGCAGCAGTAGCCAGTAGTTGGAAATGCCTAATAAAGGGGCCATGTCATAGAGTGGACTTTTGTGGTGATGGGCCTGCTCACTGGGCACCAATGTTGAGCTGGCTGCTCCGAGGGCACCAGGGACTTATAGGGGGGCACTGAGTTGTCAGAGGGCCAGAAGCAAGGCTCATTCCCTGAAATAAGTGCTGGTGGTGTCTATTGTCCCCTCATGAGTGCTCTCCTTCTCCTAGTGTGTACATGCAGCGCTGCCATAAATAGGCCTCATCAAACTAGATAACAGAGGTTGCTCCACCCAAAGGATTCCCAGACTATGCTGCCCTAACTCACGGCCCCTCCCAAGCTACATCCAGGTTTATCCAACAGAAATCTAGTGCTTTTTGCTGAGCAGGGCTGAGACTCACACTAGTGGCAGCTGATCTCAGTTTTTGGTGTGGCCTCTTGAGGCAACTATAAGCATAGCATCTGAGAATTGCTTGCTCAATATGAACAGGTCACCAGAGGGGCACAGGCTGGGGCTAAACTTGGCCTGCAGCTGAACCTTTCTCAGTACTGTGCCATAGGACACCTACTACAAAAAACTGCAGTAATAAGACTGGGAGACTTAGGAGTTTTGCTTAGTCCATAAAAACAGACACAGAAAGGCAGTCAACATGGAAAGAGAAAAAAGCAGAAACCATATGAGAGAACAGAACAGAGATTCAGGAATAATGGAGTCATGCAGTCTAACAGATGCAGAGTTCAAAACACTGGTTATAAAGATGCTCAATGACCTTATGAGAAGTAGGTGAATTCAGTGACAACTTTAACAAAGAAATAAAAAACAAAAAATAGAAATGGAAATACTAAAAAGATACCAGTCGTAAATAAAGAACACATTATCTGAGATGAAGAGTATGTTAGAGGGAATAAATAGGGTGGATAAAGAAGAGAATTAAACCACCGATATAGAGGATGGAGAAGCCAAGAACTCTCAATTAAAACAGAAAGAAAAAAGAAGTCAAGACTAAAATGATAATTTAAGGAGCATATGGGATATTCTTTAATGTAAAAATATTCATGTCTTAGGGGTATTTGAAGGAAATCAAGAAGCTGAAGAGCTATTTGAAGATATAATGATGGAAAACTTTCCTAATCTGGTGAAAGAAATATACATACAACCCCAGGAAGCTCAGAGAATCCCAAGAAAAGGGAAACTAAAGAGGCCCACATCAAGTCATATCATAATAAAAATGCCATAGGTAAATACAAAGAAAGAATCTTAAAAGCAGCAAGTGAAAAGCAGTTAGTTCCCTAAAAGGGAGCACCCATAAGACTGGCAGCTGATTTCTCAAAAGAAACTATGCAGGACAGAAAGGCTTGGCACAAAATAGTTAATGTGATGAAAACCCAGGATCTACAACCAAGAATACTTTATCCAGCAAAGCTATCATTTTGAGTTGAAGGACAGATAAAGAGCTTCCCAGACAAAAATAAGCTAAAGTTATTCATAGACACTAAGCTAGTATTACAGAAAATGTTGAAGGAACTACTTTAAGAAGAAAAAAAATGTATAACATGTATCAAAAACAGGAATAAAGAATGGCAATAACTACATTCCTATCAACAAGTACCTCAAATGGAAAAGAATTAAGTGCTCCAACTAAAAGATATAGTAGTTGAATGGATTAGAAAATAAGACTCCTACATATACTGCCTGCAAGAGACTTATTTCAGATTAAAAGACAAACATAGATTAAAAGAAAGAAGATAGACAAAGATATCACCTTGATGGACCTAGAGGATATTGCGCTGAATGAAAAGGACTGAATAGAGAAAGACAAAGATCACAAGATTTCACATACATGTGGAATCTAAAGAACAAAGTAAACAACAACAAAAATGGATATAAGCTCATAGATACAGAGAATATTTTGAGGGTTACTAGATAGGGGGAATCAGGGGACAGCGAAAAAGTGCAAAGGGATTAAGAAGTACAAATGGATAGTTACAAAATAGGCATGGTGATATAAAGTGTAACATAAGGGAAATAGTTAATAATGTAATAAATATGTAAGGTAGCAGAGGGTACTAGATTTAGTGGACTGATCACTTTGTGAGTTATAAAAATTTCTAATCACTATGCTGTACAAATGAAGCTAATATATATTCTTATATGCCAACTGTAATTGAAAAAACCTCATTGAATTGTACAATGTAAATATGAGCAACTAATTGTCTATTATATTTCAATAAAGGTGGGGAAAAAAGTGTTCTCTGTGTCCCATTATTAAAGTTGGCCCAGAAAACATTTGCTTTCCATCTCCATGTGAGATGCCTTCCTGTTCTTTGAAGGACACTTCTCCTTAGCTCAAGATGGCATTTAAGTCTTAACTGCCTAATCTGTCCTCAAGTCTCATATTCTTGTGGAACCCCTGTATGTATATCTGTAATAAATTCTATCATATTTTCCTGTTACTCTCTCTCATGTTAATTTGATTCCAGCCAGAAGAAATTAGAAAAAGTAGATGAAAAAATTACTTTTTTTACTCCACAGTGTCATTAAAGTATTTCACAAAATTCCTAGTTTAGTGATGTCATTTCTCTCAGCGTAACAACCTCCAGACTCTTCAAGCAGATTTATTTATTTTACTATTATTTTATTTTGGTGGGGGTTGGATGGGATCTGTGTCCTCCAGTTTTATTACTATCTTCTGTCCTATAGGATCCTACATTTTCCCTTTTAGCTTTCTTTCCTTTTATTCCACCTAATTGCCAAGTAGTTTTTCTCCTTTATTTTTTTCTCTTCTAGAAGCTATGCATTTCAAAGACTGTCCTCTTAAACCATAAGTAGTTTGATAACCATCTTTTGTAATCTATGCTTTAATCAATTCACATGCTTCTTTAGAAATTAAGACTTAAGTGGAACTTTGCCTTTCTGAAGTTTATTTTGGATCAGTTGTATGCCCCTTACCTAGCCTCCTTCTTCTGTCTTCCCTACAGTTTTTCTTCTATTGCCTTGTGGATGGAGGATGGGAGTTAAGATTGTAGCATGAGAGATTGCACTAAAATTTGGTGATTTTAATTTTTTTAACTACACTTACTTTGAAGTTTTAGCATTCTATGTTTTTAAGTAAAGCTGTAGGCTTGGTTTTTGTGTAAGTTTATATTTCCTATCTTGTTATCTGGTATTGTTTTGAGAAGATATAGTAGAAGACTGATAACTTGGTAGCCACTATTGCTTTTAGCTACAGAGAAGTTCTCCTTTTGTTTTTTAAAGACTTCTAATTATTTTTTTCAAAATTTATCTTCTTTGCTAAATTGGAAGGGATCACATCTATTGTATTCTTTTTCTATCCCATTTGCCTAGTATAGGTGCAATTACTGTAGAGTCAAAAGAACACTGAGCTTTAAAGTCATGAATATTATATTTAGAAGATTTGTGTTTAGTTACTTAACTTACTTAGATCTTAGATTATTTAACTATAACCAGGAATCTCACAGCATTGTTGTGGAACAAGATAAAGTATGAAAGTAACTGACAATTGTTATTATCCTCTCTTTGATTTATTTCTCTTAGCATAATACCCTCTAGGTCCATCCATGTTGAACAAAACAGACAAATAAATGAACAAAAAACTGGAACAACTCAGATATAGAGAACATTTTGATGGTTGTCAGATGGGAGGTGGTTTGAGGAGGTAGATGAAAAAGGTGAAGGGATTAAGAAGTACAAATTAGCAGCTATAAAATAGCCACAGAATGTAAAGTACAGCATAAGAAATATAGTCAATAAGATTATAATAACTATGTATAGTGCCAGGTGAGTACTATACTAATTGGGGGATCACTTTATAAATTATATAAATGTTTAACCACCATGCTATTTATACGAAGGTAATACAAAATAATATTAAATACCAACTGTAATTAAAAAATAAAATAAAATAATAAGTTATTGTCCTGTTCATGCTTAGCTAACACTTGCCTACCATACACATATACAATAACACACAGACACACACACACACACCTATGCCATTTTCTTTCTTATCTCATGCAGTGATATGCATTTGGTAATTACAGAAAACTTTTTTAAGTATAAATTTATCTAACTAGTCTATCATCTTTTTCTTGTAAATAGAAGTGTCTCATGTTCCATCTCTTAAGATCTAGCTTTAGAGAACTCCTTTTGTGTCTTATTATTTTTATAAAAAAGTGTATAACCCAAAATGTTAGTGCATGTTTTATTTTTCATATAGATAGGACACCTATATTCATAGATTATGTTAACATCAAAAAATTTAGTACACTGAAACCCTACTTTTATTTAGAAATTTAGAAATTTTAATAATTCTATTATTAATAGTAACAATAGCAGTAACTAACACATATTGAGAGACTATTATAGACATTTTAAATATTTTAAAGTTAGCAGCTCATGTAATCATAATAATACTAATGAAGTTGGTATTATTGTTATCTTCACTATGTATATATATATGTGTGTGTGTGTATATATGTGTGTGTGTGTGTATATATATATATATATATATATATATATATATATATATATGCAAAGTAAGTTAAGCTACATGCTGGAGGTCACACAACTAGTAAATAGTATAATCAGTGTAACCCAATTAAAAAAGTCATGAATTTATTAGACAAATTATAAAATATTACTTATTCAGGTGGACTCTTCTTCAACTACTATTCAAGCTAAAAATTTCTAAGAAAAATCAAACTCAAACAAATATTATTATTTAAAATACAAGAGAAGTTTGAAATCTTCAGTTTCTAGGTAAAAGTAGGGCTCTAAACTGCCAAGAGAGGCTATGCTCAAAGGCAGAAGATTGGAGGAAAGGATGATAGACGTGGGCACAGCTGGGGGATTTCCAATCTTAAATAATAGTTGAATTTATATATCTGTACATCCTCAAGAGGAGAGTTCAGCCTCTGTCTAAGATGTCTGAAACACATAGTTTTAAGACAGTCAGCTAAAATACTTTTAATGTTCACAGCAGTTCTCTCTAGGGTTCTTTGACTCAGAAAATAATGAAGCAAAATTAAGTTAATGACTCTTTCAAATCCTTCCACCAACGATTCCCAAATTATACACATTATATCAATGAAAAATGCCTCAGTAGGAAAACCAGTTACTCTGGGACACAATAATGGAGAAAAGGATAAAGAAGATGATGATCAGGCTAAGTAAGATCCTAAAGATGACACAGAGTTGCTAGCTCCAGCCACAGAAAATGAAGGGACTGGCATTGAGAAGAGACGTATCATTTAAATTTATCCTCCATCCCACATGTTCCTCTTTAGAGGCTATATGTGACCAGAGCATGCACAGCAGCAACTATATCACCCACACTAAGAAATCTGTGTTCCACTCTTATTATTAGATTTGGGGAAAAAATATGAGAGTTTATGGACATTGATTAGAATCCCATAAATATGCAACTTTTGTGTTATTGAATACAACTGGAAATTAAATACTTGGATTTCTTCTGTTTTTACTAAAAAACCCACCTTATGATCTTCTTAGAAATCATTTTTAGGTCCAGAATCCCAGACTGAGCTAGAAACATGGTTACTGAAAAAAAAAATCTCAAACAAATTAGATTACTTAAAAAATACATGCAAGAGTTTTAAAATCTATTCCTTGGAAAGAATTGGATCTGTACTGCATTTGTCAGCTAAGTATTAGTCATGACATATAACATTTATCTTTTAACTTCACTAAAGTTGCTGTTCTCACTGTGAAAGGTGTTGGCTATACTAGATTTATATCAACCATTGAGAAATCATAAAGATATGATAAGAATATCTGAATATAATCAAAATTTTATAAAAATGAACAAAATATAATACAGGTATTCACTGAAATAAGAGCTTTAGAAATAGATGTCTTTTCCTAGGTATGCCAAACACATTTCAGAAGTTATCAGTGAGAACAGGAAGGTACAAGGTTTGTAAAAATAATTCCAGATGGTGTAAACAGAGAGGCACACATTACCATCTTTTGATATTCCACAGTGGTGAAAGGGTAGACAGTTGTTGTTGTTTCTTTTCTCATCCCAACTGAATAACATTAAATAAATTCTGTGATTTTGGAATCTAAATCTAAATCTCTCATTAGCTACAGACCAGTCACATTTTCTCCTTCTTAATGTACACTTTCTGTAAGTACAAATCTTCATGACAGCAATGGGAAGCCAGTTAAAGCATCCCCAACCACCTTTATTATCAAGGCATGATAATTTTTTAAAGTTCCAGTGGTCGTTAGATTTATTAAGTTCCTGTTTGCCCTTCAGGTGCCCTGAATCTGGAAAAGGAAGAAAAGGTTTAAATAGCTAGTAAAATACATCTTAATCTAGTAAACAAGATTAATTAGATTTGGGGGGTGGATTAAAATACCCAGTAAATGAACAAGAGTGAGGTTAGAAAATAGCAGTCATTTAAAAAATTTCACATGGTGGTTACTTTTGGGATTATTCTTTTTCTGGAGTCCTGAGACAGCTGGATATCTGACTTATTGCTTCTTTCTTTTTGTCCTGATTGTTAGGGAATATTTGTTTATGCCCAAATTCAAAGAAGCACACTGCAGTACAGACACAAGGCCCATGTCTGTGCAATATCTATAAGAAGAAAATTTAAATTTCCCTGTCAGAAAATAAGCATTCACTGAGGGATGGGTGTTACAGAAAATAAGTGATGAGAAACTCTAAACCACACCCAGAGTTCAGTGAAGGTCACTTCAGGATGATGATGGGGGAGGGGGAAATGAAGCTGTGTTTTTTTAACCAAATTAATACAACAAACTGTAAAGCATGCAGACTGACCGTGAAATGAATACATATTCTTCTTCCTACCAAATTATAGTTTATAACTCCTCTTGGATGAATTGCCTGAGTGTGTACTCCAAGGAAGTCTTCTCTTCAGTGGGTTGTCTCTGACAGGTATACATATTACCTTTTATTATCTATTGTCCACTGATGACAAAAGGAAACTAATTAAGCACAGTCTCCAGGCTTTTAGAGTTAAGGGCTCCTCAATGGCTTGAGAATCACTTGTAGTTTTGGAATGGTGCCAACTCAGTGTTGGATCTGGGCAATGATCCTGCACTCATATAATTTCTGTAGTTAATGGTGAAAAAATAGAGTCAAAGTTTGCAGGAAGCATTTTTTTTCTGTCATGAAGAATGAAGACCTTGCAGATGTTAGTGAATGCATCAGTATTCACCACTACTGTAAATTCTCCTAAAGACCTCTCTTAAATCCATAGTCTCCCAAAGCATTTCAAGTGTGTAGCATTTTCTATTATTTCTAAACATGGTGTTTTCATGACTTATTAATGTCTCATTGTACATTTGTGAAAAATTTTCTTTGCATGATGTTTCAGAGATATCATTAGTTTCTCTGTATGAATAAATACTCCCAAGATGGCTTAATGGAAATCCTATACAACTATCCCTACTGTCAATTTCTCTGAATAGCAAACTGATTTGGTTAAATTTTTATAGCATTTCTATTCTTATTATTGCAGAGAAGTCTGCCAACTAAACAATTAACTTGTATTTGACAAAAAAAATATTTACTCTCATTCACTTATTATATAAAGTTTACATTGTTAATTTGTGCCCTGTATTGGCCTGACCTTTAATTTTAATTCTATCATGTGTCCATGAACAGTACCTGGTGCCTAGTAGATGCCCAATTAAATTTACTAGATGAAACTCATGAATGAATTAATCTCATACACACACAGCTTGCCTTTTTGCTTGAATCTTAGGCTTGTGCCAATTACAGATAGTAGAAGAACATTTTCAACAATTTTTATAATGAATAGCTCTGGGAAACTTGTCAGAATGGAAGACTTAGGAACAGGTCTTGTTCCAGCATTACCAGGGCATAGATGACCCTTGCTGATTTGGTTGCCTGGCATGTAAATAAAACTTTTAGAAACTAAATCTGACACTTTGTATATGAGTTTAGAACTGAGATGTGAAAATTTTTACCATACAGGTGAGCATAGACAAGGATTGCCATCACCACTTCCTGAAAGGCACTGATGCATTAATTATTCCAGTAGGTAAGTAGACTATGAAAAAGTGCATATTTGTAGAACATTTTGTTGTAACTGTGTTCCTTTACAGACAGATAGTTTCTCTAGAAGTGTTGCATGTGCATAATACTCTTTATGGATTACAAACAATTACTGGCTTTCATGTTTGAACAGTTTTATCCCCTGTGGCCCAATTACATTTGGCAGGATAAATAGGGAAAGGTGCATGGTTTTATAGGTAAATCTGTGAGCATTGCTTCTTACTGAGATTCTTTGTGTAAAAACTGATTTTCATGTTAACAACATTTAAAGTGTTTCCCTGAACCTTCATCAAATGAATTAAATGACACTCTTTATATTAAGAATTTCAGCATGTTTTGAAGTTTATTGCCTAATTGCTTATAAATAATGCTTTTAACAAAAGGATATAACCATACTGATTTCTTCAAAGAGTATTGCATCTTTGGATACAGTCATCCTAAAAGCCCCATATCCAGAAGTCTATACTTAAATACAAATTATCTGTCTTTATTTTTAATTCATAATTACTCACTGAATGGTTTGTTTTTCAACAAGAGATCGAAAAAGATTTTTGTTTACTTATATATTATTTGTATAGAAGAGCTTTGCTTACTTTGCAATGAGGAACTTATTAATTTATTTTAATAATACTAAGATTTTTTTTACTAAACTTAGCCAATTTTGCTTATTTTTCTGCTCATAGAATAAACATTATTTCCCAGGTATTATAAAAGGCTAATATTGCATTTTAATATCATCCCAAAACGATATCATAATTTTGAAACATTTTCATGTATTTGCACATATTCTACAACTGGGCTCTAGGAATTTTCTGCCTTTTAAAGTACTGACTTTCATTGTTTTAGAAGGGTAGATACATTTACCAGGAGAACTCTGTCATTTCTCAGCATCGAGTCAAATTAATTTTTATTTGCATTCCTAGGAAAACAATAAGCTTGAAAATCAATCTTTGAGGAGAGAAAGAAATTTTTCTAAATTTCTTTAACATATCAAAGAAAAACCATGGGAAGCTCTTGGTAGATGTTTCTAGTTATACGCCAATACCCTACTGAGCTCCTCGAAGTTAATGAGGCCATGCATCTAATATTGGTTAATGAACCATGAACAATATATGTCTATTCTAGACTGACAGTTAAATACTTATCTTTAATCTTTTCATTCAGTGTTGAACCTGGAGTATTGCATTAAAATGGCAGAGGTGTAGGATTGAAATGGCCTGCATTGCTGGAAGGCAGTTTCACAGCAGGGTCACCTGACTTAACAATAGACTTTATGCATTTAAGAAATATACTTCATGTGTTAACCCATTGAAACTCTAGAGTTGCTTATTACTACATCATAACTCAATTCTCCTTTGATTAGAACAGGCTAAGACCATTGTATTTTCTTCCATGAGGTCAAGAAAATATTTCTACTATATGAAGACCAGGATATTAGTTTTACTGCTCCAGATTAGGAGTAAGAAAAGGCATTGCATCTACTTCTTCTGAATAGAAAGATTATAGGACAAAGAAGGGACAAAGGGAGATTTAGAAAGGCAGATATATATGAGTGCTTTTGTTTTACCATCCCTCAGTGTGGGTAGTGGTAAAGTAAGAGTACAGATATTTAGATTCTTCCAAAAACTTTTTCTTTGTCAAGTTCACTTCCTACTTCTCATCTTATATGTTTAATTTTATCATTAAAAAGTATAAACTTGAAACAAATAATAAAATAAAATGCTAACAGCATATATATATATATATATATATATATATATATATATATATATATATATATAAACTTTACTCCTCTTGGCCTCGGAGTTTTCATTGTCTTTAAATATTACTATTTAATCTCCTTTTAGTCTTTAAGGTTACAAACACTCATTAGTATTCATTTTAGACTGAGTATACAATGGAATAGTAGCATTGCCTTCAAAACTGTCTTCAAAAGATGATTTACTTAAATAAAGCAGTCAGTATATATCCAAATTTCCTGAATACTGAAATCAGTCACTCTACTTTCTCTGCAAGCTTTAGTGTCTTTGACCTAGATAACCATTTCCATTTTCTTTCCTCTGAAGAAATTTGCAAAATTTTCTACTAACTGGCACTTTCCACTGCATTTTTAATTAATATCCCCAATGTTTATTGGACAAGGCTTGCTCCTCTATTATTATAATCCTCTCCCAGAATGTTTTACAAGTGCTGTTTTCTAAATAACATTTGATTTGACCTTTACTACTTTTTAAATGCACTTATAAGCACATGCTTGCAGGTTGCTTGCTGTTGGTATATAAACTAACTTCTCATGAAACCTGTTATTCTCATCTACATCTTATAGAAGCAAAGCTTTGCTTCCTCCAATTATAAGTTCAGTTGTTTAACCAATTGTTATATATCTTCTTTACTTATCACTGATCAAGCTTGCAGTAAATTTGGTGGTAATTATTTTATTCTAAATTGCCACAACAAACACTTTAATCTCATTTAATAATATGTTTTATTTTAGCTATAAATTCATATGGCCTTAATATAATCTTGTATAAATCACTACAGAGAAATATTTTTATCAGTACATAAAGATGGAGACAAGAGGCTTAAGGATTTGCTTCTGTCTGGTTTCATACTCAGAAGGTAATTTTATTTTTAATACTTAATAAATGAGATTAAAGATCTGTAGCTGTAAACTAAGATATAGTTGATGTGGATGTGGTTGAGAAGATTTGGGAAATACTTAAGTCCACGTAACCAAGGTATCTCTTTTGGGAAACAAGCCTGGAATTTCTTTGTAATCTAGAAAGTTGAATTCTAACCAATTACATTGCATTCAATCTGAATAGTTGGGGGAAAGTGAACCTAGAAAAGAAGAGTAAAAATTATGTCTAAAAATGAAAACACACTGGACCTGAAGGACAGACTTATATTACAATTAACAGATAAATCTTGGTGCACTATACTTGCCTGTCCAATTATACTAGAGTTATCCATGGACAGAACTATTCATCTTTTTTTACTCTAAGTGCACACTGACCACACAACTTTCAAATTACTGTTTTGGTTTCCTGAAGACCTTGATGCAAGGTAGGTTATGTGCTGGACCATGCAGACAAGTATTTAAGTTATAAATAAAGTGACCATATGTCCTGTTTTGTTTGGGTAGTCACAGTGTGTACCTCTTATCCTAGCTTAATTATTTATAGTTTCAATTTTTTAATCCTAAAAATGTCACACTTTGGACAACAAATGATGTGGTAACTCTAGTTTATGGATAATTTTTTGGCAATGAATTTATTTAAATGTAATTCACACACTAGCTTCTTATAAGTTTGGTTAGATGTAGGCTGTCCCTGAGATCCTGATCAGTGCAAAGTAGACTGACAAATTAATTTGCTAGATTTGCAAATATGAGAAACAGACTCTAACTTTTGGAATTTCACCAATATGGTGCCACCCTGTAAAATTCTGTATGTTCTCTTTTTAGACATCTCTAATTCATTTATCAGTTTCCTATATGTAAAATTATGGTAGGCTTGCTTATAGATATTTCTGCTAGGTTGCACTTAACTTTCTAGAAAATTACCAGCTTCCAAATTGTTGTGAGAGATTTTTAAGATGTGAAGAAGTTTTTGAAATTATCTGCAGCTCCTGTGAAGGGTCTCAAGGATGTTTGGTGTCACTAGGAGCAACACACTGAGAGTAGGAGAATAAAAACTATTACAATTTCAGCTCAGAGAAGTGCCATGTAGTTGATGGAAACAATGGGAATAAAATGTGCAATTGGAAAAAAAAACTATGTAACAGTTAAGAAAGATGTTAATACCCTAAAAATAATTGTCCCATCATTGAATACTTTGGTTTCCCAAGATATGGATTGCTTTCCTGATCATACTTAGAAACTACTCTGGTATAATTCATAAAGACTCATGTATCCAAGTAATTCCCAAAGACAAGTAGGACCAAGACTCAAACAGGAGTTGTACTTTGACCAATGTGTGGTCTATTTATTGTCTATTGTTGCCAAAGTTTATGATATTCTTTACTTTGTGGGTAGATATGAATGATAAAGTAATATTTTTGGTTATTAGTGTGGATGTTTTCTTGAAGAGCTTGTCATAATTACTCATACCACAGAATAAAATAAGACTGCTATGAACTTACCACTTGAGTTATGTAATATATAAACTACAAACTTATTGTTGTAGAAGGGATTTTTTAAGTCCTGTTTGTCTATTCTTGCAGGATAAGTTGGGGAAAGGGTAAAGAAGCTATAATTATACACATCAGAAATTATTATCTAAGATGTTTTTCAATTTATAAAAATAGTGGCCAACATTTGCTTATATGTGAGAAATGAAGTTATTTTATTCATTAACAGTTTTTGGTCTTGTATGTTTGGGTTACCGAGAATTATTTAGATTATATATAGTTAAAGTAAATCCATTAAATATAAAGCTATAAAGGGATTTTTCTTTATAATATTCTCAAATGTAAATTGAAGATTTCTTTCCCTCTTTAATTGTAATGTGATTATTCTTATTAACTACTAGGAACATGATCATGATTGTGACCAATGATTTTAAATAATGGAAGGATGGAAAATGGCTTGTCTATTTCTACTGTTCTGTCATTTATGCAGAGATTAAATAAGTCTAAATCTCCTTTTCACTACCCAAGAGAACCTGTTGACTTTATTCTATTTGATAGTAACAATTTAAACTTCTAACTTCATGTCTATCATCATACAAATGCATATCATTAATCATGAAGAAGCAGGCAATGAATTACAGTGCAAACTTAAAATGTTCTCCTATAGATATGACAATCACACCTACTTCATATGACCTAGATTTCATTAGATAGTTTGTCTGTATTATCTCTGTTTCTCTTTGTTCTTTTCCTTATTATCTACTTTATTTTTATTTGACTAAAGACACTATTGCTGAAAATCTGAAAAACTGACTCTACATATTATAAGCATAATCAGTAGGTCAAATCAATAGTAATGGTTCCTGTTAGTGCTAGAGATTCTATTTATTTTGAAGCTCAAATCTTGTATTAACACTTGAATTAATTTTTTCTAAAAAAGCAAATTATTTTTATTTTTGATAAAAATTAACTTTAACATGAGCTTTTGTGCTTTATAAAATAACATATTACCATGGCACAATATTAAAACATTAAAGAAAATCTATGATTAAGGAAGTGAAACTACTTAAAAACAGTTATATAAGATATTTTTATGTATGTTACCAATAACCATTTTAATATAGAAATGATCTAGTAATATATTTCACTAAAAAAGGTATAGAAATAAAATAAAGAAATCTATAAAATCATACTAAAGAATATAAACAACACTTAGAGAGATTATATACTGTATTCATATTATACAAAAATATAAATAATCTCTAAGTTAATTATGAAGTATTATTAAAATTTTAATTAGCATCCCTTTTGTGTGAGTTATATGGAAGAATAATAGCCAAATATTGGTCAAGCAAATTATAAAAAATAAAAATAGTGGCTAGGAAACTTACTTCACTAGATATCTGTAAAATTTCTATACTCAAAATGGTATTGCCATGATACAGGAAAAAACAAATAGGTCAGTGAAATAAAATAAAAAGTTCAGAAATGAAGCCAAGCGAATGTAAAGGCTTTATATATAATGAAATATTTATTACAATTTAATAATATATGGAGGATTTATTTTAGTAGAGATGTTTGCATAACTGACTTTCATTTGGAGTGAAAAGGCTACATTCTTACTTCATACTATATAAAAATGAATTCCAGATGAATTCAGAATTTAAATTTCCAAAATACAAATATTAAACAAAATTGGAAGAATATTTGCATGACTTCATAGTGGGAATTACCCAAAAGAAGGCAGAAATTTAGAATTCATAGAGGGAAAAAAACAAGAATATTTAAGTATTTTAAACAAAATGGAAAAAGAAAATTATGGCAAAAGACTCTGTAAATAAAACTTTAAAAATGCAAATTAACCAAAAGTTAAGTATAATTATACTTCTAAGAATGCAAAAACAATTTAAAATTTTAATGTAAGAAAATGACTTATGGATCTGTGAATTGCTGTAAGTTTTTAAAACTTATTTGTCAATATCTATTTATATTATTTTAAATGTATGTATCTTTGATTAAGCTACAATCACAATGTTTTAAAATTTATTCTATGGAGGTAAAGCAAAAGTTTGCTTTATACACATACATATATGCATATGTATATAAATACATTATGTATACATACACATAAACATTCACACATGTACATTCACATATGTACATATGTGTCTATGTTTGTGTATGGTTTTCTATAGTAAATTCATGGTAATAAAAAACCTAGAAAGAATCAGAATGCCAACAATATGTAAATAGTTAAGTGAATTGTAATAGTATATCCATGCTGTGATAATTAATTTCATGTGTCAATTTGACCGGGCCAAAGAGTGTCCAGATATTTGGTCAAATATTCTGGGTGTGTCTGTGAAGATGTTTCTGGACACAATTAGCATTTAGATTGATAGACTGAGTGAAGCAGATTGTCCTTCTTAATGTGGGAAGAACATGTAATCAGTCAAAGGTCTGAGTAGAAGAAAAATGTTAACTTTGCTGGAAGTAAGGAGGAACTCTTTCTGTCTAATTGTGTTTGAGCTGAGACTTTGATTATTTCCTGTTTTTGAACCGTATTCAAATAGTAGCTTTTTCTTGGTCTCAAGCCAGCTACCATTCAGACTTGAACTTATACCATTGGCTGTCCTGGATCTCAAAACTTAGGATGCAGACTGGAGCTATACTGTCAGCAATCTTGGGTCTTCATCTTACTGACTACAGATCTTGAAACTTGTCACCCTCCACAATTTGTGTGAGTAAATTTCCTATGATAAACCTCATCACACACACACACACACACACACACACACACACACACACACACACACATACACACATGCACACACAAACACACACAATATTGGCTCTGTTTCATTGGAGGACACTAACAAGTTTTAGCACACACTATGCAGTATTATGCAGCTGTCACCCAAGCCACATTCAGTTGTGTCTACCACAAATCTGGTACTCCTTGCTGAGCAATGCCAAGACTCACACTGGTGGCAGCTGACTTTGGTTCCAGGCATGGTTTCTTAAGGCAACTATAAGCATAGCATCTGTGAATTGTTTCCTGTATCTTAACAGGTGGCCTCAGAGCAGCACAGGCTGGGGCTAAACTTGGCCTGCAGCTGAACCTCTCTCAGATTGTGCCACTGGGCACCTAGCACACAAAACTGCACTAAGATGGGGAGACTTAGGAGCTTTGCTTAGTACATAGAAACAGACACAATAGGAAGACAAAGAAGTAGAAACTATATGAGACATCAAGGAATAATGGAGTCAAGCATTCTAACAGATGCAAAGTTCAAAACACTGGTTATCAAGATGCGCAATGAACTTAGGAGAAAAGTAAAATGAATTAAGTGATAACTTAAAAAAGAGATTAAAAAAATGTAAATGAAAATTATAGAAGGTAACCAGTCATAAATGAAGAACACATTATCTGAAATGAAGAATATGTTAGAGAGAATCAAAAGAGTGGATAAAGGAGAGAATGAAACCATTAATACAGAGGATGGGGAATCCAAAGACACTCAATCAGAATGTCAAGGAAAAGGAAGCCAAGGCTATAATAATTTAAAGAGTCTATGGGATGCTATTAAAGGTAAAAATATCTGTGTCATAGGGGTACCCAAAGGAAAACAAAAAGCTAAAGAGTTATTGGAAGAAATATTGAGGGAAACCTTTCCTCACCTGGTGAAGGAAATAGACATACAACCGAGAAAGCTCAGAGAGACCTCCCCAAAAAATAAACCAAAGGAGGCCCACACCAAGACACATCATAATTAAAAGCAGTGAGGAAAAAAAGCAACTAGTTACCTACAAGAGAGCACCAATGAGACTGGCAGCTGATTTCTGGAAAAAAAATATGCAGAGCAGAAAGGTCTGGCACAAAATATTTTATCTGATGAAAACCCAGGATCTACAACTAAGAATACTTTATCCAGAAAAGCTTCAGGAGCCAAAGGACATGTAAAGAGCTTCCCAAACAAAAATAAGCTAAAATTATTTATCATCACTAAACCAGTATTACAGGAAATGCTGAAGGGACTATTTTAAGAATAAAAACATGTATTAAAAACAGGGATAAAGCTAATTACTACATTCTTATGAACAAGTACCTCAAATGGAAAAGAATTAAATACTCCAACCAAAAGATACAGTGGCAATAAAACACTCTAAGAGTCTGTATATACATGGTACAGTGAGAAACATCCCCAGATCACTGCCCTTGAAACAGCAATGAGCTGAACATCTAAAACTCAACAAAAAACACCCAAACTTACACCAGCACCTCTGAACATTGGAACTGTGCATAAGAGCTACCACACATCAGAAACCCAGTTGTTGGGTGGTGGCCTGGGAGAAATAAAGAAGCTACATTTTGCAGCCCCTGGAGCTCACTGTAGGAGGAAAGAGAGAGGAGAGGGTATGGCGAGTACCTTGAACAGCCCTATTTGGGAGAGTTGTGAATTCCACACAGCTAGAAACAGAGCCCAGTCATCAGGGCGATAAGGAGAGAAGCGGGGCGACAGAGAAACAACAGTTGATTTTTACTAACCACAGCTCTCAGCCACCAACACAGACAGCCCCTCCCCCCATATCTTTCAAGACTGAGCACCATGGATCCACAGGAGAAATGGAGCAAATGCTGCCGATATGTCACTAACACTGACATTAACAGAGACTGGGGGCGGGTAATGAGCATGATTAAACATCTACAAGAAAAAAAAGGCATTATTAAAGCTTTATATAAAACAGGGATCCAAGAGGCTTAGACGCCACTTGTTGGAAACCAAAAGAAAAGCACCTTCTTTGCAGCAGTCTAAAGAGAGACTTTTATATAATAAATCTTTTTTTTTTTTTTTTTT
The DNA here is from genome assembly GCA_004027375.1 of Macroglossus sobrinus. Classification (NCBI taxonomy): domain Eukaryota; kingdom Metazoa; phylum Chordata; class Mammalia; order Chiroptera; family Pteropodidae; genus Macroglossus; species Macroglossus sobrinus. The sequence continues at coordinate 14,114 of PVKZ01001900.1, read as the reverse complement.
TTTTTTTTTTTTTTTTTTTTTTTTTTTTTTTTTTTTTTTTTTTTTTTTTTTGCGGCGGCGGGGGAGCAGAATACACGTTCATTAACACCAAGGTAGATGAATACTCGATTGAACACTATGAACACCTAAGGTCACAAGGCATCTCAGAAAAAAAAAAGAGTAAAATTTACAGAAAATAAGATTACAGATAGAAATATGTGATTTAAATGACGGAATTAAGGATGGTACCTCTGAAAAAAATGAGATCAGAAATGAATCATATTAACAACTTTTGAAATTGTAAAACAGCTAAATGAATAGAATGAGTTCTTTAGAAAAGAGTTTGAAATCCTCAAAACGAACCAAATAAAACTTCTGGAGATGAAGAACACACTGCAAGAAATAAATAATGAAATAAGAAGCTAGGAAATAGAATCAACTAAATGAAGAAAAGGATCTGTGATATTGAACACAGAAATCAAGAAATAAATTAGAAGGAAGAAGAGAGAAAGCGAAGAATAAAAAATAATGAAAGAGAAGTTCAAGAACTAGCTGATACCATCAGGCAAGGAAACATACGAATAATGGGCATTACTGAAGGTGAGGAAAAAGAGCAGGGACTAGAAAGCATTTTCAAACAAATAGTTGACAAGAATTTCCAAATCCAAGAAATGAGCTGGAGCTTAGAATTCAAGAAGTCAACAGAATGCCTGATTATCTCAACTCAAAAAGGCCTTCACCAAGACATATTGTATTAAAATTATCAAAAATCAAAGACAAAACAGAATTCTCAGGGCAGCCAGGAAGAAGAAAGCAGTAGCTTATAAAGGAAAAACCATAAAATTATCATCAGATTTTTCAGCAGAAGCCTTATTAGCAAGAAAGGAATGGAATCAAATATTTAACTATTAAGTTAAAACAACTACAGCCTAGAATAAGGTATCCAGCTAAGCTCTCCTTTAGATATAAAGGATAAATTAAGACCTTTTCAGACATACAAAAATTGAGAAGATTCTCCACTATGAGGCCTGCACTACAAGAAATACTGAAAGGGATCACCTCACCTAAAACAAAATGACAAACAACCCCACGATAATTAAGTGTAAAGTGACTATCAGGCAAATAGAAGCAGAAGGGTATGACCCCCTACTAAGAACAGGGCATTATAAGCTTAAATAATAATAAGAGAGTTGTTATAACAACACAGTAATGAAAGTTCAGCATACATAGGGTAAAATTGAGAAAACAAAGACTGAAAAGAGGAGGATTTAAAGATCCAAATTTACAAAGGGGAATGGAGATAAGGCACAAGCAGAAGAAAATGGATAACTGTATGTATATATATATATATATATATATATATATATAAAACTATGCTTTACATATTCTTAATGTTAACCACACACAGAAGATTCAGAACTGAATTACATAACATAAAGCAAAAAGAACCAGAAACAAAATCCACAAAAGCCAACCAAAATAAAGAAAACAGAAACACAAGGATAAGGAAGCAATGAAAACACCAAACTACTAGAAAGCAAATGATAAAATGGCTGTAAGAAAACCTCATATTTCAATAATCTCCTTAAAAGTAAATGGGCTTAACTCACCAATAAAAAGGCATAGAGTTGCAGAATGGATTAAAAAACAAAACTGAATCATATACTGCCTTCAGGAGACACATGTCAGCTCCAAAGACAAACATAGACTCAAAGTAAAAGGGTATTAAAAGCAAGTGGTATTAAAAAAAGTGGAAATGGCGGTACTAATATCAAATGAAATAGAATTCAAAGTAAAAAAAGATAAAGAAAGATACTGAGGGACATTTCATAATGATAAAGGGAATCATACACTAAAAAGACATAACACTTATTAATATGTATGCTCCCAATTAGGGAGCCCGAAATACGTAAAGCAATTACTAACAGAATTAAAAAAAGAAACAGACCAAACACTATCATAGTAGGGGACCTACTATCGGTTATACAGGGATCATCCAAACAGAAAATCAATAAAGAAATTACATCCTTAAATGACACATTAGACCGATGGGACTTAATTATCATTTACAGAGTCTTCCATCCCAAACCAGTGGCTTATACATTCTTCTCTAGGGCACATAGAAAAATTATAAAATATTAATCACATGCTGAGACACAGAGATAGCCTCAACAATTGTAAGAGGGTTGAAATCTACCAACCGTATTCACTGATTATAATGCTTTGAGTGTAGGGATCAACTGCAGAAAGAAATCAGGAAGAACCACATATACATGGAGATTAAACAATATGCTACTGAAGAATGAATGGGTCAGAGAAGAAATAAAAAGAGAGATGAAGAGATACATAGAAATGAATGATAATGATAGTACAACATATCAAAACTTTTGAGACACAGCAAATGCTGTCATAAGAGGAAAGCCTATATCATTACAGGCCTATCTCCAAAAACAAGAATGAGCCCAAATAAACAACCTAACACTTCATCTCAAAAAACTAGAAAAGGAAAAACAAATGAAGCCTAAAGTTAGCAGAAGAAAAGAAATAATAAAAATTAGAGCAGAAATAAAGGAAATGAAAAACAACAACAACAAAAAACTATAGAAAAAATAAATGCAATGAGCTGGTTCTTTGGAAAGGTTTAAAAAATAGACAAACCATTGGCTAGACTCACCAAAGAAAAAAGGGAAAGGATACAAATAAAATCAGGGATGAAAGAGGAGAAATACTACTGAAATTGCAGAAATAAAAAGGATCATATAAGAATACCATGGAAAAGTATGACACCAAATTTAATAACCTAGAAGAAATGGACCAGTACTTAGTATAATACAATATTCTTATATTGAATAAGGAAAAATTGGAAAATATAAATAGACCAATCAGCAGTATGGAAATTGAAATAATCATCAAAAACCTATCAAAAAGTAAAAGTCCAAGGCCAGAAGGATTCACCAGTGAATTCTACCAAACATGCAAATGAGATTTAATACTTATTCTCCTCAAACCCTTCCAAAACATCAAAGAGGAGGCAAGTTTTTCCAATTCATTTTATGAGGCCAATATTAACCTTATACCAAAGCCTGGTAATGATAACACACACACACACACACACACACACACACACACACACACACACAAAACTGGAGACCAATATCTCTCATGAATACAGATGTAAAAGTCCTACATAAGATAATAGTAAACCAAATACAGAAACATATTACAAAGATTATATACCACAATCAAGTGGGCTTCATCCAGGGACACAGGGATGATTTAACATATGCATATCCACAAATATGATACACCACATAAACAAATGAAAAATAAGAATCATATGATCATATCAATAGATGCAGAAAACGCCTTCGACAGGAAACAGTATCCTTTTATGATCAAAACACTGAAAAACTCGCTAAAGAAGGACAGTACCTTAACATAATAAAGGCTATATATGACAAATAACCAACATTACAGTTAATGGTGAAAAACTAAAAACCTTTCCTCTAGGGCCAGGAACAAGGCAAAGCTGTCCACTATTGCCACTGTATTCAATATAATATTGGAGGTCCTAGCATGTGTAATCAGATAAGAGAAAGATATAAAGGGCATCCAAATAGGAAAGGAAGAAGTCAAACTGTCACTTTCCACAGAAGACATGGTTTTCTATATAGAAAATCCTAAAGACTCCACAAGAACACTACTAAAAACAATAAGCAAATACAGTAAAAATTCTGGATACAAAAATCAATCTTCAAACATCCATAACATACCTATATTCAAATAATGAAATGTCAAAATAAAAGTGGAAAAAATAATTTCTTTTAAAATTGCAACAGAAAGAATACCTAGAAATAAATCTAACAAAACATGCGAAAGATGTATATAATGAAAACTATAAGACCCTATTAAAAGAAATAGAAGATACAAAGAAATAAAAAGATATTCTTTGTTCTTGTACTTGAACAATCAACATAGTTAAAATGAACTTATCACCTAAAGCATTATACAGATTTAATGCAATCCCCATCAAAATCCCATTAGCATTTTGAAATAAAATAGTACAAAAAATCATCAGATTAATATGAAAGCACAGAAGACCCCAAATTGCCAAAACCATCCTAAGAAAAAAAGAACCAGGCTGGACGCATCACTCTGCCCAACTTCTAATTATACTACAAAGCGATAGTAATCCAAACGGTATGGTACTGACAGAAAAACAGACTCATGGACCAGTGGAACAGCATGAAGAGTCCACTAGTAAATCTATATTTATATGAGCAAATGATTTTCGAAAAAAAAAAAGCCAAAAACATACATTAGAGAATGGAAAGCCTCTTCAATAAATAGTGCTGAGACAACTGAGAAGCCACCTGCAAAAGAATAAAATTAGACTCTTGTCTATCATTACACACCCAAATTAACTCAAATGGTTTAAGGACTTGAGTATAAGACATGAAACAATAGAATGCTTAGAAGAATGCATAGGGACTAAACTCCAAGAGCTAAAAAGCTAAAAGTTAAGTATAATAGGAGTCTTTAATTGGAAAATCCTTGGATGGATTTTATAAACATCCATGCTATCTCTCTCTCTCTCTCTCTCTCTCTCTCTCTCTCTCTCTCTCTATATATATATATATATATATATATATATATATATATATATTGTGTACACACATACATACAGTGGATGTGTGTGTATATATATATATATACACACACACACACACACACACACACACAAACATACATACATACATACATACATGCATACATACATACAGTGGATGAATGGATAAGAAAACAAGACACCTACACATGCTGCCTACAAGAAACTCACTTTCAATTAAAAGACTCACATAGACTAAAAGGTAATGATGGAAAAAGTTACTGCCTTAATAGACGAAGAAGACATTGCACTGAATTAAATGGATTGGATAGAGAAAGACGAATATCACATGATTTCATGTACATGTGGAATCTAAAGAACAAAATAAAGCACAACAAAAAGCAAAAGTGGAACTAATCTCATAGATATAAAAAATACTTTGAGGGCTACTAGATGAGAGGACAGTTGGAGGATGACAGAAAAAGACAAAGGATTAAGAAGTACAAATAAATAGTTGCAGAGTAGACATGGAGATGCACAGTATAGCATGGGGAATATGGTTAACAATCTTATAATAAATATGTAAGGAGGAAGAAGGGCACTAGATTTAGTGGGGTGATTACTTTGCAATTTATTTGGATCTCTGATCACTATGCTGTACAACTGAAACTGGTATATTTTTGTATGCCAATGATAATTGAAAAAAGTATTGAATTGTACAATATAAATAAGAACAACTCATTGTCTACTATATTTTAATATAGCGGAGGCGGGGAGGGTGGCGAAGAGATTGAAAAACTGCAAAATTATTTTTTAAATAGATGATTTGCGTACATCTGAAACTAATATATTTTATGTTACCTAATTTTAATAATTTTTAAAAGCAAAAGGAAGTATTTAAATAAATTACACACAGAAAAATTTAAAACCTAAAGCAATGTTTAAAATTATTTTAAATGCATTTAAGAGCATACTTATTCATAATTTAACTATAATATTATTGTTTTCACACATAGATTGGTACAATTCACATTTTCTGTCAATAATATTAGTTCAAAGAACTGGACTGAATTGGGCATCCAGAGGCCTAGGTTCTAGTCTACATCCACCAATGTGCTAACTCTGGCAAGTTCATCACCCTCTGATATCATCATTCTATCAGTTAAAGGAATTGGATTAGGTAATCTTCAAGGTCTAACATCCTGTGACTCTATGAAAATCTCATATAAATCATATATATATATATGATTATATATATATATATATAATTTCAAGATTATTTATAGATATATTTCAAGATTATATATATATATATATATATATATATATATATATATATATATATATATATATATATATATATTTCAGGATGTGTGGTGTGTATGGATATATACATATATTTTAAGATTTTTACCATGACTTTCATATCAGATTTAGGATTTCATATTTTTAGGAACCTTTCAAATTTAAGTAGTTTGTCTCATTTTTTCAAGAGCATACTGGTCACACTATTTTTTGGGAGGAAAGTGTCACCTCCATATTACAATCTTTAACAAAAAGAGCTTGAGTAATATCTTCTCCAGAATTAAAAACTTGTAGATAATGCAGGTATAATGGGAATAGCATAATTTAGGAGTCAAGGAGGTATATATTATCTGGAATATCATGAAAAAGTTATTTAAGTGGTCTGAACCTCATTATTCACATATGCAAAGTGGAGCTAATACTATCTATCATATTTCTCTATTTATACTGATAGACACCATTTACTAAGTTCACAATATATGTGTGGCAATGTATCATGCACTTTACACAATATCTAATTTAATTCTCACAATTAATCTTAGCTGCAAAGCTAAGTTACTCTGTGACTCACTTTAGAAGAATATTGATCTCTTGTGCAAAGGAGAACTTATCTCTTATGAATGGTACAAAATCTTTTGTTATCATGAGTTTTCTGTGATATCTGAATACAGAGATTATTGCAGCAGATCAGTGCTGGTGACACAATAATGTTTGTTTAATGTCAAATAATGTTCCTTTATGGTAAATCTCATTTTTCTTATTTTATTTGAGAAACTTCCAATTAAGAAGTCACTATGAATAGTGGGAAACATAATGCCAGGTCATCTCCTAGTTCTCTCTCTATGCTCTTGATGATGCATATGTATTATAATTTTATTCTTCTTTGTATTCTAAATGCTACCACCACTTGATCTTTGTCAGTCACCCTGTTCATTGTCAGCCCCTTTAAGAATCTTGCTTACAAGAAAATTCTTCAATGTACAAAGTACATGCTTTCACATAATATTTTTAAAACTATGTGTGATTTTCAATTTTACCAAAATTTGTAATGCAATTTTATTCCAATCAAAATGTCTATAGGAATTAAAAAAATAGAATAAGGCGAGTTCATTCTCAAGCTATATAGAAGAAAAATACATAAAATACATAAGTTTAGCCAAGAAATTTTTGGAAAGCAAAGTGAGGAAGGAAAACAAACAGAAACTAGCATACGAGGTGTGATTTGGACTGAAATTTTACAAGGGAGCCTTCATGGGTTGAAGCATATCAGTAATCATGTTCACTCTAATTATAATTAGTGTTCACTGTAATAACTATAATTAGGTCATTGTTTACAACATTTTTTCAATATGGCAAATGAGAATAACATATTTTCTTAAAATATGGCATTAAGATTAAGGCACATGCTACTGGCTTCATACTCAAAACCTTTCTTTCTTTTCTTGCTAAGAAAACTCTGCTTCAGTTAGCAACGTGAGATACTCCAAAAGAAACAAGCTTGAGGATAAAAGGCATCATTCTTTTAATAAGAATGGAAGGGTGAAAATAATTTGGGCCTTCAGTATATCATTGAAATGCTGAGATGCCTCTGAGACCACCCACTTCAGAGCTTTTTATCAAATAAACAAAACTGTATTCATGCTTTAAGCCATTTTAGTCAAGTTATCTATTACTTGCAGTTAAAAAAACATTTCAAATTGATAAAAGTGATGGAGGTGGTAAAAATAAGCATTCTAAAATATTCTTTGCTTATTGAAAGAATAAGAAAATATGCAAAAATATTTTGATCCACATGATATAAACAATGTCTTTATTTTAAAATCCATTGATATTAAAAAAGCACATATGGAGATTAAATAGAGAGAGCCAAGAAGTTGATTTGAAGCAGAAAATTACTCCATTATAAGTTGATTTATCTGTTTTCTTCATCAAAGTGAATTTAATGTGAAATGACCAAACATTTCTTTTGATTTTACTTGTATGGCTCTATTCAATCATTTGTAATTTTATATATATATATATATATATATATATATATATATATATATATATATATATAAATTTAAATCATATAATCATATATATATATTTAAAATACACAGCACACATCTCTGGCATCCAATGATTTTTTGACAGATATGTATAATTATGCATATATAAATACATAAATATAATTATAGTAGTGTTCACTGGAATATATACATATATGTGAGTGTATATATATATACACATACATATATATACATATATAGATAGATACATACACACACACACATATGTGTGTGTGTGTGTGTATAGATATAGAACAATTCTATTATCTGAGTGAGTATGAGATAGATACATACACACACACATATATGTGTGTGTGTGTGTATATGTGTGTATATATATTATATATATATATATTCATATATACACACACACATATATGTGTGTGTGTGTGTGTGTGTGTGTGTGTGTGTGTGTGTGTATATATATATATATATATATATATATATATATATATATAACCCCAAACTAGATATAGAACAATTCTATTATCTGAGTAAGTTTTCCGTACAGATAACCATTCATCTGATTTGTATCACCGTAGTTCAGTTTTAACTGTTCTAGAACTCCATGTAAATGGAATAATATAATATGTACTCTTTTAGGTCTAGATTCTTTTGCTCAACATGTATATAAGATCCATTTTGTTGTGTTTATCAGTAGTTTATTCATATTTATTGCTGAGTAATATTCCATCATATGAATGTATTATACTATGTTTATACATTCTTTGATGGATATTTGGGTCATTTCCAATTGCTGGCTACTCAACATTTTTTTTTCTCAGCCAGTAGTGTAAAACCTGAATCTTGTTAATAACATGAGGACAGCAATAAAGGCACATATTTTCCATTCTTTCCAAGTTTTCCTGAAAAAGTAGTTTTTGAGTTAGGGAACATTAAATAGTTCCTAGATACATAAAAATTTCCATGAGTTGCTGGAAGTGAAATATATTTAGAAAAGTAATTTAACTTCTCTAAGCTTTATTTTCTCATCTTTAAAATACTTTTAAGATCTTTTTGAATTTTAACATTCTATTCCATTAGTTTTATTTCAAAAAAGTAACACAGAGATGTTTGCTAAAGAATTATTGTATAGCTATAATGATTTGGAATCATTATACTGGTATTGACTTTGGATATCATAGACTACATGTGGGTATGATGTTGCCATTCAACTTTACTAATTGATAACATTTACTTTTATTTTGGTTTTAAAGATTCAAAAATGAGGATTCTTTATAAAATTTTATTTTCCTAAAAAAGTCCACAGAGAATTCTTTGTTATAGAAATTCTGGAAACTGTTTAACCTAACCATTGTCATATATTTTAACTTAATCATTTATTTTGCCCTGGAGGAAAGAAGCTATAGTGAAAAAAGTGAAATGTTTTTTGCCTCCATTGGGTTCAGACACAAATTGCCCCTGGGACTATAAAGCTTGAACTTCAGTCACTAAGGGTTTCTCAGGGGAACCCAGTCACTGAAAGTTCTCAATAGTGTGTATTTCTTACTCTGCTTCAGTAAGGGCAAGAAGTGTCACTCCTCTAACACTTTTAGATTGCTTTTTATGTTTGAAAATGACCCTCAAGGGAAATGCTTGTGATAGAGTGCCTTTTCAGAGAGAAAGGATATAATTAAATCCTGCAGAGAAAGGTATGGAATCTAAAGTCCACTTCTTTTTTAAATTTATTTTTTACTACATGTAGTAAATCAGCTAAAGATGTTGCAATTCACTATCATGTTCAGAGATGGGAAAAGCAGATATCAGAGTATGATGAGGAGAACTGAAAATTACTAGAAGTCAATGCTTCAGTATTATCTATGGAGATTTCAATATCTTCCTTATTCTTGCTGAAGTGGAAATGAAAAAAAAATAGTAAAGTATGTTTTCAGTTCTATGTCACCCCTATGAAAAGAACAGTGAAAACTATTTTAAGACATAGAATTTTCTAAACACCACCTCTGGGGCAGGAAACAGCTAGTCTGTGTTTTAGGTGGCCTTGAAGGAACTTCTTCACCAGGCCCTTGTAAGAAATGTTAGGCCTATTGAAGAAATAAACATGATATTCCTTATAGGGGAGAGGATACAGAGAAGCTGAAATTCAGACAGGAAGTGGCAAGTAGACTCTCATTCACATTTTCTAGACCTCAAAAATAAATCCCTTATCCACGGTCATATCCCTTCAGTGTGTGCTGGAGCCTGAATATGCTGCTAGAGCCCATTGTATATATCTCTTCCTAATATCATGCACATAACATTATTTTGATAGCTCAAAATAAGCACTAATGGAAGGATTTACATTATGGACATCAGCCAACACTACTGATTAGTCATTTTTACTTTCCCTCACCCCAGAGAGTCAGCTGTTAAATATTTACCCACTTTCAATGACTATTTGGTAGCATAACCTGACATCTTAATCCACTTGAGTCAACTCTGTAAGACCATTCTAGCTCCAAAGCTCCTCAAGTTATTGGTGAAGGCTGCTGTTGGGTTTTTATTGCAATTAGACTTCTTTTGCCCATTACTGATTCTGTTGCATCCTTCCACAGATGTTGATACCAAGCTCCTCCTAAGTGAACATCTTATACTGTAAACTTCATTTCTTCCTGGGGAAACTTGCCTTCCATAGTGGTTAAACATCTTGATGAAAGTTACTCAGATAGTAAGGAGTAGAGCCAGAACTCAACCATCTGCCTAACCTCAAAGACCCATGTGTTAATGACCATGCAGTGTGGCTCTAGATGTCAATGATAAATTTCTGGATAGCAAACATTTTTTACTTCTCAACTACTTTGGATTCTACATAGCAATTTTAAGAATAGGAACCATTCAGAGTGGCTAACTCCAAAAGATTAACCTGTGCCTCTCATTTTACAGTTCTTAAAATTAAGGAGTTAATTTGAGCTATCTATCCAAAGACAGAAAAAGATTTTCTAACAGGAGGTACTCACCTTGGGATCAAAGTAGAAAGTGAGCATGAAAAAATCAGTGATATAAGACAAACATGTCTTGATTTTTTCCTCTTTTGCATTCAATGTGATCAATTCAATTTAACACATTTATGACTGAAACAAAGGGACGAACAAGTCCAGAACTCATGCTGCCTGTGCTGCTCAACCAATAGACTGACACAGCAGTTCAATATTTAGAATAAATGTTTATTGTCAGAATACTAGTGATCTGAGAATGTAGCAAGTTAACACTTTCAAAAACCACCTTGCCTTCTCAGTATGATTTAGAGTATTTAAGAGAAAATCCATGCATTATTCCAGGAACTATGTGATGGTTCTGAGGGGTCTATTATGCTTCACGGAGCTGTTCCTCTGGCAATGTAGTCCTCAGGTGACATTAGCAACCCAGGAACAAAGATGGGAGTAGTTTAGAAAGAATGCTAGACCAGAAGGATTGTGATTGGTAAACATAAAGGCATTAATCATAATTTTCAGGGCAGCTTTCTATGGCAGAGGATGTTTCAAGCTCTGGCTGAAGCTGTTAGAAATAATCTATTTTATAAGTCAAGGAAAAGTGAAGCCGAGGATACTGTGAGGCTTCTACTACTGGAGTCCCAACCAGGCCCTTCTTCATTATTAACTACAGTGTATAAAAGATTGTGATAGGTAGTGTGGGAAATATAAGAAATGTTTTCTAAACATTCTCTACACAATAGGCAGGTGAATTATAAACGGCAGAAAACTAAAAGAAGAGTAGCTCATTGGAGCAAGTGAAGTGCTAAGGGACTATTAGGACTGACAATACCAATTTTGCTCATGATTTTAGAATAAGTGGGATTAGACTTTGGCCTTGAAGAATGAGACTTTGACAGAAAGTTAGGGAGTGTGAGGAGGCAAACGTGGTAGAGGGAACGGCTGGAACAATTCAAGGCAAGAAATTTCAGAAAGTGTGAAAAATAAAAGCTGTTCTGGTATATCTTGAATGTCTATGCCTGCAATAATCTACTATCCTTATTCCATTAAAGTTCCTTACAAGTCTTAGTCTTCAGAAGGATCCAGAAAGAACTAGGTTTGGGGTATTCTTTTGCACTTAACTCTGCTTAGGTATTCAAACATTATTTTGCCCTGTAGGTGTTCAGTTATAGTGAAATATGAAAACTCTTCTTTTTTCTCATACTTATTTAGGCACTAATAGTCACTTGAGTTAGAAAATATTTCTAGAGGAATTCTGGTTGGAAATGAAATGCTGGGGGAAAAAAGTATGGCAGGAGATAAAGTTGGAAAAGTTAGGAATAAAAATTGTGGGGAGGCCTTTTAATGCCAAATTTGGATGTTTGAACCATACTAATTTAGCATTGGAGAAAAAGAATAACATGATCAGGTTTGTTTTTCAGGAAGAAAAAGGTAAGATTGTAGAGATAGGTTGAAATGGAAGGAATGGGAGAGGTTGGGATAAAGAGGTCATAGGGACAGGCCAGGCAAGTGATAAGGACTTTCTGGATAATAGAATCAGCAATAAAAAATATTCTGTAGTAAAAATATTTAGAAGGCAGAATTAACAGACAGCTGATTATATAGGGAATAAAATATAGGGAGAAGTCTAAAATAATCATATTTATTCGAGAGGTAGGCGGGCAACAACATTGCCAGTTTTTAGTTCTGCCAATGAAAGAGATTTATTCCCAGTTTAGTCTAGTTCTATCTACACCTCTAATCATGGCATTTTATACCTTACCTAGTGGAAATCATTCTGTATTGGAAAAGCCTTTGTTGTTTATTCATTCCCATGTCCAGAGAACTTGTCCTATGTCCAACGTAGAAACCACTACCTAGCAAGAATAGTTAAGGGTTTCAAATAACCTTACCCATTTCTCTGCATTTGTCTGTTGACAGAAGTGGCCAGGGGGAAATTTAGGATTAAATTCTAACTTTTTTTTCCACTTGGTAAAATATACAAAGGCTAAGAATCCAGTGTGGTAGAAATATCTATACACATTTCTAATATTTTTATCTATATTTTCAATTGAAGTCAGACTTACCAGAGAAAAACAGTTATTCAGTTTCCTTTGACGCACTTAATAGCATCTTAGGAGAATCTACCAATTCTCCTTACAGTAACCACAAGAATCACAAATACTTTCCCTGTGTCCTGAGACATTTGGCAGTTATTTGTGATAATAATCCCCATCCGGTTTTGTTTTAGTTTTTCCCAAACTAAAAGACCTTTATTTCTTTATATAGATAACTCCATAGTCATATATGTTAATAAGAAATATAAATTACAGCCTTCTTCTAAGCCATTGACCTTATCTGGAGTTCAGTGTTAATTGTTCTTATAGTTCACCAATAAAAAGTCACTTATCAGTCATCTAGAGAAAGGTTTCTTTTAGAGAATAAGAAAGAGAAAATCACCAACAAAAGCTATTATTGATTAACTAGTTCAAGTCAAGTCCCCCAACTTGCCATAGCTCTAAAAATGTGAAGAGAAAATGCTCTTAATTTATGCACAAGAATCATCAAAAACATCAAATTGGCTCCTGAATCCTTTCAACCCAATCCCAATAGCCTTTGTCAATATCTTTGCTTTATGGTATAGCAAGCTAATTTAAGCTGATCTTGCACATTTCCTACCCCAGAGTTAATATTAACCATTTTCCAAAGAATGCTTGTTCTTTTTAATGAAAAATGATATTTAGAGACCAAAATTTGGGTAACAGAAATACTTATTGCTATTAGATTGGATATTGATACTGGTCTTATTGGACAGAGAGAGGAACAATGTGAACCATATGGTTTTAAACCATATGAAATTGCCTTTTCTGTAAATTAAAAAGAAATGATAGAATATCAGTAATTCGATGTGACATGACATAATATTTTTAAGACAAAATACATCATAAGTTCATCCAATTCACATTGGATTTCTATAGGGTTTATATTTCAGGAAAGGGAAATAGATAGAGAGATAAATGAAATAAAATTATTCATATATCAATAATTATTGAAACCAGGCAATAGGTACATAAAAGATTATAAATTTATCTTTTGAGTATGTTGGAAAACTTTCATGATATAAAGTTTCAAAGAAAGCTCTAGTGTTAATGCTAGTAATGCTAGCAAGTAATTTTGAAGATGCATATAAAGGGTTTAAATAAAACTGTTTTATGAAATGGAATCAGGAAAAATATAAAGCATTATATTTGCAAACAATATTTA